>PVJI01019011.1:0-32033 GCA_004026765.1 Micronycteris hirsuta
GAGTGACCCCTTCCCTCCGAAGCAGTCTCCCTACCGGCTGATCTTTCAGTTTTATGCGCAGTCCTGGTTTCCAATCTTCCCCCACACCGGAATACAGCTGGGTGATCGCTCTGCTCCTCAGAAAATCGGCCCGATATCCCGCCAGTGGGCCGGAGGATAGCGATCACGCTTCTCCCTTCTCCACCGCCATCTTTCTTCCCTCAAAAGTTGCTATTCTGATTTGTGCAAGAGAAGCACACCAAGGAGTGGGCTTGTTCCACACCCAGAACAGCCTTGAGAAGCATGGAATAGAAGACCTACATACTAGAGAAGGCAGGTTTCCATCTGGGTCTTGTACCAAGAAAGTCTGCACTATGGATGCCACTCCACCACGTGGCCAAGCTACCCAAACTGGACTCAATAGTTTCTTTTTTTAATTATTATTATTTTATTGTTCTTCAGTTACACTTGTCTGCATTTTCTCCCCTCCCTTCCCCCTCATCCCATCCAAACCCACTTCCCTCCCTTGCTTCCACCCTCCCTTTTAGTTTTGTCTATGAGTCCTTTATAGTAGTTCTTGAAAACCCACAGCCCCACAGTCCCCTCCCCCCTTCCATATGGCTATTGTTAGATTGTTCTTAATTTCAATGTTTCTGATTCTATTTTGCTTGCTTTGTTCTTTTGTTGATTATGTTCCAGTTAAAGGTGAGATCATATGGTATTTGTACATCACTGCCTGGCTTACTTCACTTAGCATAATGCTCTCCAGTTCCATCCATGCTGTTGCAAAGGGTATAAGCTCCTTCTTTCTCTCTGGTGCGTAGAATTCCATTGTGTAAATGTACCATAGTTTCTTGACCCACTGATTTGCCTATGTGCACTTAGGTTTCTTCCAGCACTTGGTTATTGTAAATTGTGGTGCTATGAACATTGGGGTGTATAGGTTCTTTTGGATTGGAGTTTCAGGATGCTTAGGGTATAATCCCAGTAGTGGAATTGCTAGGTCAAAGGGCAGTTCCATTTTTAGTTTTCTGAGGAAATTCCATACTGTTTTCCACAGTGGCTGCAGCAGTCTACATTCCCACCAATAGTGCACTAGGGGTCCCTTTTCGACACATCCTCTCCAATACCTATCTGCTACTTTGTTTATGATGGCCTTTCTGACTGGTGTGAGGTGGTATCTCATTGGGGTTTTAAATTGCATCTCTCTGATGGCTAGTGATGCTGAGCATCTTTTCATGTGTCTCTGGGCCCTCTGTCCTCTTTGGAGAAGTGTCTGTTCAAGTCTTTTGCCCATTATTTAATTTCTTTTTTTTTTGGTCTTCCTGGAGTGGAGTTGTGTGAGTTCTGTACATATTTTGGAGATCAAACCCTTGTCTGAGGTATCATTTGCAAATATGTTTTCTCATACTGTTGGTTCTCTTTTTATTGTAATACTGTTTTCTTTATCCGTGCAGAAGCTTTTTATTTTGATGAGGTCCCATTTGTTTGTTCTTTTCTTTATGTCCCTTGCTCTAGGGAACATATCAGTGAAGATGTTGCTGCATGGAATGTCTGAAATTTTTCTACTGATGTTTTTCTCTAGGACTTCTATGGTGTCATGACTTATGTTTAAGTCTTTTTTCCATCTTGAATTTATTTTTGTGTATGGTGTAAGTTGGTGCTCGAGTTTCATTTTTTTGCATGTAGCTGTCCAAATTTCCCAACACCATTTGTTGAAGAGGCTATTTTTACTCCATTTTATGCTGCTGCTCCCTTTGTTGAAAATTAATTGGCCATAGAGGCTTGGGTTTATTTCTGGGCTATCTGTTTTGTTCCATTGGTCTATCTGTCTGTTTTTATGCCAGTACCAAGCTGTTTTGATTATAGTGGCCTTGTAATACAGTTTGATATCAGGTATTGTGATTCCTCTTACTTTGCTCTTCTTTCTAAAAATTACAGCAGATATTTGGGGTTCTTTATGGTTCCATATGAATTTTTGAAGTGTTTTTTCTATAACTGCGAAATATGTAATTGGTAGTTTGATAGGGATTGCATTAAATCTATATATTGCTTTGGGTCGTGTGGACATTTTGATGATGTTGATTCTTCCAATCCATGAGCATGGTATATGTTTCCATTCATTTGTGTCTTTCATGAAAACTTTCTTCAGTGTTGTGTAGTTTTCTGAGTACAGGTCTTTTATTTCCTTGGTTAGGTTTATTTCTAGGTATTTTATTTTTTTGTTGCTATATCAAATAGGATTTTCTTCCTGATTTCTTCTTCTAATGTTTCATTGTTGGTATACTAAAATGCCTTTGATTTATGGATATTGACTTTGTATCCCACTGTTTTGCCAAATTCATTTATTAGGTCAAGTAGTTTTTCAGCGGAGTCTATAGAATTTTCTATGTACACTACCATGTCATCTGCAAACAATGACAGTTTTATTTCCTCCTTTCCAATTCGGATGCCTTTTTTTCCTTTTCTTGTCTGATTGCTGCAGCTAAAACTTCCAGTATTATGTTGAATAGAAGTGGTGATAGTGGACAACCTTGTCTTGTTCCTGATCTCCGTGGGAAGGATTTTAGTTTTTTCCCATTGGGTATGACGTTGGCTGTAGGTCTCTCATATATGGCCTTTATTATGTTGAGGAATGCTCCCTCTATTCCCACTTTTATGAGTCTTTTTATCATAAATTGGTGCTGTACTTTATCAAATACTTTTTTTGACATCTATTGGTATGATCATGTGATTTTTGTCTTTGCTTTTGTTATGTGATGTATTACATTTATTGATTTGCAAATATTGTACCATCCTTCCATCCCTGGGATGAATCCCACTTGGTCATGGTGTATGATCTTTTTAGTATATTGCTGAATGCAGTTTGCCAATATTTGTTGAGGATTTTAGCATCTATATTCATCAGCAATATTGGCTTGAAGTTTTCTTTCTTTGCTGTGTCTTTATCTGGTTTTGGGATTAGGATGATGCTGGCCTCAAAAAAAGATTTTGTGAGTTTTGCATCATTTTGGATTTTTTGGAATAGTCTGTGAAGGATAGGGGTTGGCTCTTCCTTAAATGCTTTGTAGAATTCTCCTGTAAAACCATTTGGTCCAGTTGCTTTTGTGTGTCAGGAGTGTTTTGATTACTGCTCCAATTTCATCTGCTGTTGTTGGTTGGCTCAAGCTTTCTGCTTCTTCTTCATTGAGTTTTGAAAGAGTACATTTTTCTAGAAATTTGTCCATTTCACTTAGGTTTTCAAATGTCTTGGCATACAGTTCTTTGTAGTAGTTTTCTTACAATCCTTTGTATTTCTGTGGCATCAGTTGTAATCTTTCCTCTTTCATTTCTGATTGTGTTTATTTGGGTCCTCTCTCTTGTTTTCTTGATGAGCCTGCTTAAGGGCTTGTCGATTTTGTTTATCTTTTCAAAGAACCAGCTCCTGGATTCATTGATCCTTAGAATTGTGCTTTTAGTCTCTATGTCATTTAATTATGCTCTGATTTGGTTATTTCCTTCCTTCTACTTGCTCTGGGCTGTCTTTGTTGTTGTTTCTTGTGTTCTTTTAGACGTATGGTTAGGTTGTTTGAAATGTTTTTATCTTTTAGGTAGGCCTGTATTGCTATGAACTTCCTTCTCAGGGTTGCCTTCAATGTGTCCTACAGGTTTTGGGTTGTTGTGATTTCATTTTCACTTGTTTTGAGAAACGTTTTGATTTGTCCCCTAATCTCATCCTTGACCCATTCATTGTTTAAGAGCATGCTATTCAATCTTTATGCTTTTGAGTGTTTGAGTTTTTTTCCCTTATGGTTGGTTTCTAATTTCTGTCCCTTGTGGTCAGAGAAAACGGCATTCCATGGTACTAGATATACCCAACTTATTTAATCATTTACCTGATAAAAGATACCTGTTCTTTTTTGCCCAGTTTTTAACTGTATGAATAAAGTTGCTCTAAATGTTTGTGAACAAGTTTTTTATTAAGAAATATTTTATTTATTTATTTTTAGAAAGGGGGAAGGGAGGGAGAAAGAGAGAAACATCAATATGTGTTTGTCTCTTTGTCTCGGCCTGCAACCCAGGCATGTACCCTGACTGGGAATCGAACAGATCGCCTTTCAGTTCATAGGCTGACAATCAATCCACCGAGCCACACCAACCAGGGCAAGTTTTTTTATTTTTTTTAATTAAAAAAAATTTTAAAATATATTTTTAATATTTTATTGATTATGCTATTACAGTTGTCCCATTTTTCCCCTTTCTTCCCCTCTACCCCCTTACCCCCCCTTTCCCCATCCTTTAGTTTTGTCCATAGTTCATACACATAAGTTCTTTTGCTTCAGCATTTCCTATACTGTTCTTAACCTCCCCCTGTCTGTTTTCTACCTCCTGTTTATGCTACTTATTTTGTGCCCCTTTCCCCCGCTCTCCCCCTACCACTCCCCTGTTGATATTCTTCCATACCTTATGTAAATCCCTTTAACATTTCATATAATAAAGGCTGAGTGATGATGAACTTCTTGAACTTGACCTTATCTGAGAAGCACTGTATCTGCCCTTCAGGGCAAATTTTTATGTGAACATAAGACCTCATTGCTTTAAGTGCCATCCCTTTATTAATTCAGTACTAGGTTTCATGCCAATTATTACTGGGTCATATTGTAGTTACATGTTTAGTGTTTTTTAAAGAAATTGCCACATTTTTATCAGGAGTAGGCATACCATTTTAATTCTTAATAGCAATGTATGAGTGATCCAGTTTTTCTGCATTCATTTCAGCATTTTGATGTTATCAATACTTTTTTAATTTTAGCCATTCTATCAGGTATATAGTGATATTTCATTATGGTTTTAATTTGCATTTCCCTAAAAGTTAATTTTGACTATCATTTCATGTACTTATTTGCCATCTGTATATCTGTTTTGTTAAAATGCCTCTATGTATCTATTGTGCATATTTTTTTTTACTGTTCAAGCTTCTTTATATATTCTAGATATTAGTCCTTTGATGGATACATGGTTTGCTAATATTTTCTCACACATTGTACTTTGTCTTATTACTCCCTTAAGAAAAATTTAAAATTTGATTAAGTGGTCTCTCCTCTTCTACTTTCTGGAAAGGATGTATAGAATTGTATTACTTCTTTAGACATCTGGTAAAATTCTCCAGAGACACCATTCGTGCCTGAAGATTTTGTGTTTGGAGATTTTAAAATTACAAATTCAAATTCCTTAATAGTTATGGGCTATTCAAACTATTTACACTGGGTAATATGTGGCGTTTGTGTTTTTCTAGGTATTGTGGTCCATTTAATCTAAGTTGTTCAAATTTATGTGTGTTGAGTTGTTCATAGTATTCTTTTTTCCTTTTGATATCTCTGTTATATTTCTGATATTGGTAATTTGTGTCTTCTCTCTTTTTAATTTGTCCATCTTGTTAGAGGTATGTCAATTTCATCATCTTTCCAAAGCTCCTTGTTTCATTGATTTCCCTACTGATTGTCAATTTCCATGATTTCTGCTCTTACCTTTATTATTTCCAGAAACTTGCTTTGGATGTTTTTCTCTTCCTTTTCTAAGTTCTTGAGGTGTAGGGGAAGCTTAAGTTTTTGAAACTCTTCTTTTTTTATTGCATGCATGTAGTGCTGCAAGTTTTCGTGTCAACACTACTTTTATCTGTGCCACACAAAGTTTGATGTTATATTTTAATTTTCATTTTGTTCAATGAATTTTTAATTTCCATTGACATGTTCTATTTAGAAATGTGCTGTTCAGTTTCCAACTATTTGGAGATTTTCCTGTTATCCTTCTGTTATTAACTTCTAGTTTGTTGTTATTGTGCTAAGAGAATACACTGTGATTTCAATTTGTTTAATTTGTTGAGGCTAGATTTATAGCTTAAGCTACTGAACATCTAGGCATATATTCTGTGGGCTCTGGAAAAGAATGTGTTTCCTATTGATGAGTGTTTTATAAATGTTGAGTAGTTCCTGTCGATTGATGATATCTTTGCCTGTTTTCAGCCTAGTTATTTTATCAATGGTTGAGAGGGCTTTTGAACTTTTCAATGATAATTATTGATTTATCTTTTTCTGCTTTCAGTTCTGTAACTTTTTGCTTTGCTTATTTTGTAGCTCTGTTGTTTTGCTGCACACATTTAATATTACTATATCTTCTTAGTAGGCTGACTCCTTTATCATTAAATAATGTCTCTCTTTGTCTCTGGTAACTATTTTTGCTCCAGAATCTATTTCATGTGATGTTAATATAGTTAACTACTGCTTTCTTTGATTAATGTTTGCATGATATACCCTTTTCCACTCTTGAACTTTCAATCTGCTTATATTGTTACACTTGAAGTAATTTCTTATAAACAATATATATTTGATCACATTTTAAAATGTACTGTGTCAATCTCTGTTTTTAATTGATATACTTAGTCCATTTACAGAATTACTTAATTTTATTCCAAATTAAAGTGTGATGAAAGCTCATTTGATTGGCAGAAACTAAATCATCCAGGATCTTATCTGGTAGGGAGTTTAGAAAAGCTGCTTTTAACTTTCCAAACTCTGTTTTCCAAATAGATGCATGAGAATTTAAACAGAAGCTGAGTGAGGTGTTTATTCATTGCTCAGAGATGGTTCTTCTCTTGCTATGCAACCCCAGGATTGCCTGGATTCCTGGAACTGCTATTCTTATTATTTTGTGCTAGTCATCACAATCTACCTCCTGGGAATGAGAGGAATGTGGTGAATTCAAGATAAACCTTCTTTTTTAAAGGTGGATTTCCTTACCATGGTCTCTTTATATGGACTTTGCCATTGATTAAAACATTGGAGCTATTCTGTTAAGTGTCAGCACGCATGGGTTGGTGGGTTAATATGCTAACCTTGTTTAAGTTCTCAATTTGTTACCTCTCTGAGGTAAAGGAAAAAATGCAAAAGAAGCATCCATCAGATCACATTTACTGATGCAAATCTTCTGAGGTAGTTTGGTTTCATTGTGTTAATGAAGGGTTTAATAGAATTGATGCACATGGACCTGAAAGTCCAATCATCTCTGTTTCTGGAGGACAGCAGTGTAAATATGTACCTTTGGAGACATCTTTCCTCACATCTGAGAAGACCTGAATGAGATATCTAAACAGACAGGTGGGACTGCCAGGATAACCATGCATAACCTGGAGAATTAGCTGGGGAGACCAAAACTATGTCAAGTGGCCAGAGTGAAATGGAAGAAACAGAATTTAGTTATCAATGTGCAGTGACAAGTGATATCCAAGTCCAGGAGAGCAAATGCCAAAGGTAGGGCCCACATGCCTATTCATCCTGATGACAGACATGAAGCAGCAATGTGCTTCCCTTCAAAGGGTGGTTTAATTCAAGGCTTTTATTCCAGTCAAAAGGCCAAGAGCTCTGACATTGCAGTCTGGAGGAAGGAGAAAGGTGTGGAAAAGATAAGGAAGAAACTCAAGAGTTTGGGTTTTAGGGGGAAGGAAGTGAAATGGGGAGGAGAGGTAGTGTGTGTAAAAAACAGTCAGCTTCTGGCGTATCCTAGAATGTCCTCTCCTCTGTGTTCCGTTTTGTAGGTCTCAGCATCTTCTGCTCTAGGACTCAAGCTACTTCCTTCATGCACCAAACAGAATTGTCTTCCTTCTCTCCCAGCTTCACACTTTCTCATATGCCATGTGTCAAAACTGACCCAGTTAAAAAAAAAAAAAACTAACAGTTTCAATACTCCTTCCTATGAGATATTCATGTTTTTCCCCATCGTTCTCAGAAGATGTACCTTGTACTTTTACTAGAGTTCTTATTTATTTATTACTTAATGCAATATGATAAGATAGTTTTCTCAACCTGTAATTGAGAAAACTCTGAAAGAGAATTTAAAAACTAATAAAAAGTACATCAACATAAATTAAGCAATTACATGTATTAAAGGACACAACAAAACCTGAATAAATGGAGAGACCAGTTATGTTTCTGAATGGGAAGAGAATACTGAGGACACTGATTTTCCTTAAATCAACGGTTGCTTCTTTGTCTCAATGAAAATTCAGCATGGATGGAACTGGAGAGCATTATGCTAAGTGAAGTAAGCCAGGCGGTGAGGGACAAATACCATATGACTTCGCCTTTAACTGGATCATAATCAACAAAAGCAGAAAGCAAGAAAAACATAACCAGAGACATTGAAATTAAGAACAGTCTAACAATAGCCAGGGGGGAGTGGGGAGGGGACAATGGGGAGAAGTGTTTTCAGGAATCATGGTAGAGGACACATGGACAGAACTAAGGGGGAGGAGGGAGGCTTGGCAGGGAGGTGAGGTTGGAGGGGAAGGGAGGAGGGGAGGGGAGACATTGCAAATAACTGTAATCGAACAACAATAAAGTAATTATTTAAAAAAAAGAAAATTCAGTTTGTCTCTTCGTTTCTCCCTTCATATCATTATTTGTTTTAAAATTTACTCAATTTACTCAAATACTGCATCTTTCGTATGTTTATTGACCTTTTGCTATGAATTTCATATTTATATGCTTTGTCTAAATTCATGCTATATTGTCTTTTAAAATCTTTTATTTTTGTAAGAGTTCTATGTGTTCTTGGAATTATGACTAGATATTGTTAATAATGTTACAAACATTTTTCTCTGCCTCTCACTTGTCTTTTAATTTTTTATGGTATTTGTCATATACAAATTAAAAACTAAATATATGTTATTGATTATGCTATTGCAGTTGTCTCAGTTTTTTCCCCTTTGCCTGACTCTGCCCAGTACTCCCATTCCCTCCAGCAATCTGCCCTTAATTCATGTCCATGGGTCATGCATATAAGTTCTTTGGCTTCTCCATTTCTTATACTGTTCTTAACATCCCCCTGTCTATTTTGTACCTACAAATTATGCTTCTTAATCCACGCACCTTTTCCTCCATTCTCCCCCTTCATCTTCCCAGCTGATAACCTTTCAAATGGTCTCTGTATCTATGATTCTGTCTGTTCCTGTTCTGGTTGTTTACTTAGTTTTTTTTTTTTTTTAGAGACAGTTCTTGATAGTTATGAGTTTGTTGTCATGTTACTGTTCATATTTTGATCTTCTTCTTTTTCTTAGATAAGTCCCTTTAACATTTCATATCATAAGAACTTGGTGATGATGAAATCCTTTAACTTGACCTTATGTGGGAAGCACTTTATCTGCCCTTCCATTCTAAATGATAGCTTTTCTGGATAGAGTAATCTTGGATGAAGGTCCTTGCCTGTCATGACTTTGAGTATTTCTTTGCAACCCCTTCTCGCCTGTAAGGTTTCTTTTAAGAAATCAGCTGATGGGCTTATGGGAACTCCTTGTAGGTAACTGTCTCCTTTTCTCTTGCTGCTTTTAAGATTCTCTCCTTCTCTTTAATCTTGGGTAATGTAATTATGATGTGCCTTGGTGTGCTTCCGTGGGGTGGGTTCAACTTCTTTGGGACTTTCAGAACTTCCTGGACTTCCTGGAAGTCTATTTCCTTTTCCAAATTAGGGAAGTTCTCCTTCATTATTTTTGCAAATAAATTTTTTATTTCTTGCTCTTCGTCTTCTCCTTGTGACATCCCTATGATTTGGATGTTGATATGTTTTTAGATGTCCCAGAGGCACCTTATACTATCCTTGCTTTTTTAAGTTCTTTTTTCTTTTTGCTGTTCTGGTTGAATGCTTGTTTCTTCCTTATGTTCCAAATAATTGATTTGAATCCTGGCTTCCTTCCCTTCACTGTATATTTTTCTTTATTTCACTTACTGTCACCTTCATGTCTTCCTGGGTCTTTTTAATTTTGTTGCCACACTCTGTGAGTTCTTCTAGCATCCTGATCACCATTGTCTTGAGCTCTGCATCTGATAGATTGTTTATCTCCGTTCTGTTTAGTTCTTTTTGTGGGGTTTTGTTCTATTCTTTTGGTTGGGTCATATTTCTTTGTCTCTTCAATTTGGGAGCCTGCCTGTGTTTCTTTCTGTGTAGTATGTAGAACTGCTTTGACTCTCTTTCTTAGTAGCATGGCCTATTTTAGAAAAGGCATCTGTAAATTTTGTGGGGTAGAGCCTTAGTTAATCATTAGGGCTGGGCAACCCACTTCAGTGCTTTGTCACTCTTTGTTGGGAGAGGGCTCAGAGGGGGACAATTCCACTAACTGGCTTTTGGAGGTAAGCCTGGTACTCTCCCTGCGTGACTGGTGCTCTTCCAGCTGTTGCCCTGTTGCTGAACCCCATAGTGGATGGGTCTGTGTACATTTTAAGTCCATGAGGGCCCTTTAAGTAGGGTTTCCTGAAAATCTGGCAGTTTATTCTTCCAAACCAGCTTCCATGGTTTTTAGAGCCAGAAGTTATGGGGAGTTATCTTCCTGGTCCTGTAACCCTGGGCTGTGCAGTCTAGCCTGGAGCTAGGATTGCTTACTCCCAAGGTATCCCTCCCAAGTTATATCCACCACATGTGAATGTGGGGTCACCCATTCTGCTGCTGCCTCCTCTTTTCACCACACTGTACCTCTGTACCTCTGCATTTCTGCCCCTCCTACACATCTAGAAGAATGTGGCTACTTTTGGTTGTCAGACTTCCATACAGCTGGATTTTCTGATGATTCTGGATATTATTTGTTTTACAGTCTTGCTGTAATTGTTTATGTGGTTACATGAGAAGTTGAAGTATGTTTACCTATGCTTCTATCTTGACCAGAAGTCTCAAAATTTAAATTTTATGTAACAAAATCTTTATTATTTTTCTTTATGATGCCTGATGTACCTTGTTAAGAAGGATTCACCCATCAAAATTTATAAAAATTAATCTGCTTATAGTGTATATAGATGTCAAATTATAATGTTGTACACATGAAACTTATATAATGTTATATACCAATTTTACCTCAATAAAAAAAAGAAGTGGAACATAACCAACAAAACAAAGAAGCAAGCAAAATGTAACCAGAGACATTGAAATTAAGAAAAAACACCAGAGACATTGAAATTAAGAACAAATTGACTGTAACCAAAGCAGAGGTGGGAGGGGACACTGGAGGGATTAGAGGGGAAGGGTTGTCAAGGAACATGTATAAAGAACACATGGACAAAGGCAAAGGCGGGTAGGATTGAGGGTGGGAGGTGGGGATGGCTGGGGGTGATGGTGGTGGGAAAAGTGACAAAAAATTTAAAATAGAAACAAAAGAAAATAGAATAGAATAGAAAATATCCTGTGCCTCACCCTATAGAAAGGATAAATATACCATGTAGCTAAAAATATCATATACAAATAGTTTTATTCCATTGACAGTTTTATTTATTATTTGTTTATTTGTGTGTTAAGGATCCCATTATCTACTGTTATCGATAGTTGAAGGCTAAGGTGAAGATGTTCTCTAAGAAAGTGAAAGTAGGAATTCACGTGTTCCCGTCGTATTTAAGGTAAATTAATAGATGAACATAGAATGGAGCTAAGTAAAACTGTCCTAATAAGACAGACTGGTTCTAAGGTAAATAGGGGTTGGTGATCATCTGCCTGAATTCACAGCCATATTAAGAGGGCACCTTGCAGCGGTAAGCACCAGTTTTGGTCAGACACAGGAATATAGAGGAGTCCCTGGATAAATGCTATCAGGGCTCCTCTTGGCTTAGTGGGCTGACCAGGGACAGATGTGCTGGGTCATTTAAACAACTTTGAATATTTATAGTACCATTGGCAAAAAGCACCTCTATGGTGAGATGAATGAAATCTTGTCTTATCTTGATATCATGAACATGCAAATATCCCATCTCTCCTTATTCTTTAAGAAACCACAAACAGCTTTATTATGATTTGGCATCTCAAGAAAGTCCTCAAAGTGAGAGAATTAAGTGGTGATACCAACTACCTGTATTTCCCTTTCTACAACAGTGATTTCTTCTATTACATTAGCAGAGTAGTTCCTGGTTAGGATTTGGCTTGAATTGCAGAGAAAATGTACTAAAAACACCAGTGTGAATATTTTACATCTTTGCCTGGTTTTATAGAAGATGAGGAAATATTCTTCATAAATCTGTTTCTGCATTTCCTCTGAATCATACTATAGGGAACCCTTCCACTCATCATGGGAATGTAGCTCAGCATTCCATAAAAACCTCTGGAACGCGGATCTGCAAGCAGGCCCCACGTGTGTGGATGGGTTTTCCTGCGTAAATCAGGTTTGCATTTTTTCTAGAGATAAGACTTGCTATGTTGAAACTCCCTCACCCTGGATTAAAAGAACAAACACTGATGCATATCTGGCTTCTGAAGGCCGTTGGTAATCCTTTCAAGCACAGCCAAATACCTTTTGCCTTTACATTTGCAAATATTCTCCTTTGATGTGCCTTCCTTTATTGTCTATCACCTAATGCGAACCTATGCATAGTAAATGAAGACCACTCTGATGTAATGTATCCAGAAAAACAAGAAAAGCCTGTTTAGGCTGGGGTCGGTGCGTCTCTCTGTTTCAGAGGGGGGTTGTGTATTTCCCTGCGTTCTATTCTTCCAGATTTCACATGTGGAATCATTTACACATCAGCCACAGCATATGGATTCTGAGGGACAGGATCTGTGACATCATACAGCTAGAGGCATAACAATAATGTGGCATGCAATGGCTGTCACTATGGAAAACACTTTCACAAGGACATGTGTTATATATATTATATATGTATAGTTAATTCATTTTAATTTAAAATTATTTTTATTTTAAATTAGAATTGACATACATTATGGCATTAGTTTCATTTATATTTATATAACTTACAAACTGATCACCCCAATAAGTCTAATAACCATCTGGCACTATTCATTATTGTACTATAGTATTGACTAAATATTCTTTATGCTATACTTTACATTCCTGTGACTATTTTGTAACTACCATTTAGTACTTTTTAAATCCCTTCACTCTTTTCCTAAACCTTGCACCCATTTGGCAACCATCAAAACATTTTCTGTATCTATAAATTTGCTTCTTTTTTCATTTATTTTGTTTTTTAGATTCCACATGTAAGTGAATCATTTGGTATTTGTCTTTTCTATTTGACTTATTTCGCTTAGCTAACTACTCTCTAGGTCTATCCATGTTGTTACAGATGGTATGATAGAATTCTTTTTTTTTGACTAATATTCCATTGTAAGTATATATCACCTCTACCATTAATCTATCAATGAACACTTAGGTTGCTTCCATTGTAAATACTGGTACAATGAACATACAGAAGTTGGCAAGATGGCAGAGGAGTGAATGGAAGTCACACTTACTTCCTCCCAAGACCAATCTGTATTTACAACTAAATTGTGGAGAAATTACTTGGAACAAACAATTGAACAATAGCAAGAGAGAAGCCTTATAACATTGGACACACAGAAGAATCAGCTTCAGCACAACCTGACTGGTAAGACGTATGGTGGAGACTCGAGAAGGCTGACTGGGAGCCCACAGACAGCAGTGAGGGAGAGATAATTAAGCCACCAGTTGGATCACCCTGAGAAGTGTGGGGTCTAAACTTTAAGCTGGGATCCCCAGCCTACAGCACTGGAACCCAAAATGTACACAGATAACAACAAATGGCAAAAAGCAACAGGGCTGTTCTCTGCCAGAGATGGATGGTTGGAGACTCAAAGAGCTATTTAAAGGGTCAACACACAAATTTTAACTTGCACATATTTACTCTGGGCTCTGGCAAAGGCAGGGACAGAGTGGGCTAGAAATGTCAGAAGAGAGACTGGAGACAGAAGCTTTTGGGACAGAGATGATTAAGTAGATGCTGGGATCCCTGTGCTGAGTCATCCTCCATGTGGCAGCAGCCATCCTGTTCAGGCAGACCACTCCCCTCTGAGTGGCAGCAGCCTGAGGGAAGGATTCTGCTCCACCCTATGGGGCTTAAGCTTGACTGTTGATTGCAGAGTGATTAGAATAACAACTGAAGGAGACAGTCACACACCATATATCCCTAGCAGTCTCTGAGCAGGCTGCCTAAGGTCAGATGGGGTTAACATCTGACATCACCAGAGGTGGATCCAGAAAAACAAAACAAAACAGTTTTAAGTGTTAGATGTTACTGACACGAAACCCACTGTGGTCCTCTCCATGATAGTAAATTTTCTTTCCTGCATAGCTTTTTAATATTCATTTCTTGTCTATCAAGTTTGTGAATGTTAAGTCACTGGATTTTATACTATAGTTTGTTCCTCTCCTTTGTTGTAGTAGTCTTAATCTCTTTACACCCTTATTAATACTAGTTCATTTCCTATTGATAGTGGAGTTGCAGGGGGTAGATATTTTTATGCATGTAAATTTGTTTCCTGGGCTTTGTGGTATCTTTCTGGCAGCAACTGCAAACAGCATACAAGACATGCTGAGCTGAGGGACCTTCAGTCAACCAGCTGGAGGGAAGGACCTACTAAAGAATGACCCTACAACAATCAAAACTCAATTACATCCAGAGAGCCAACATGTATGGTATAAAGGACATCCCAAGAGCATCAAGTTCAGGAGATCAAGGAGACTGCATCACTGAATCTCACAGGCCTCCTACCATAGAAATTCACACCACAAAGTCAGGGAGTCAAAATGGATGAATTTAAGAAGCAGAAGCAGACAAAAATGGACTCATAAATAATAGGAAGACAAATAAGCAACCCCCAATCAAAAGAAAAGGAGAAATCATCAGAAAGAGTGAAAAGTGAAATAGAGGTAAGTCAACTGTCAGACACTGAGTTCAAAACAATGGTTATAAGGAAGCTCAATGAGCTCACTGAGAATTACCGAAACTACTGGTAAACTATGAGGAACTTATAGAAAACAATATCAGCATGAAAGAAGACGTAGAAACTATTAATAAAAGCCAAGAGGAAATTAAGAATGCAATTTCTGAATTGAAGAACTCAGTAGAAGGCATCAAAAGCAGGGTAGATGAAGCAGAGGATTGAATCAGCAAGCTGGAGGACAAGTAGAAAACAACTACCAGAAAGAGCAAGAAAATGAAAAAAAAAAAGCTCAAAAAAGAATGAGGAAGGATTAAGGGAACTGCAGGGCAATGTGAAATGTAATAATATCTGTATAATAGTGATACCAGAAGGAGAACAAGAGGAGCAAGGATAAAAAACATGCTTGAAAAAGTAATGATGGAAAGATTTTCTAATTTGATGAGAGAAAAAAATCATACAAATCCAGGAAGCACAAAAGGTCACAATGAAGAGGAACCCAAGGAAGCCCACTTCAAGACACATCATAATTAAAATGGCAAAATTCCAAGACAAAGAGAGAATCTTAAAGGCAGCAAGGGAGAAACAGGAAGTAACATACGAGGGAGCCCTGATAAGGTTAGCAGCTGATTTATCAATGGAGAAACTACAAGCCAGAAGATAATGGCATGAAATATTCCAAGTAATGAAAAGCAAAGTCCTGCAACCAAGACTACCCTACCCAGCAAGGCTCTCTATTGAAATGGAAGGTGAAATAAGGAGTGTCCCAGAAAAAAGAAGGCTGATAGAATATACCTCCACCAAACCAGCATTGCAAGATATGTTAAAAGGTTTCTTTAAGAAGATGAAGAAAAAGAGTGAGAGAAACAGGAATATAGGTACAAAGGGGGTAAAATGGCAATGAATAAGTGTCCATCAACAATAACATTAAATGTAAATGGATTAAATGCTCCAATCAAAAGTCATCAGATAGAGGAATGGATAAGAAAATATGACCCACACATGCTGCCTACAAGAGACTGACCTGAGAACAAAAGGACTATACAGACTGAAAGAGAAGGGTTGGAAACAAATATTCCAAGCAAATGGATAAGAAAAAAAATCCAGGGTAGCAATACTTATATCAGACAAAATATACTTCTAAACTAAGGCTGTAAAAAGAGACTCAGAAGAACACTTCATAATACTCAAGGGAAGAGTCCACAAAAAAGACATAAACATTTTAAACATGTATACACCCAACATAGAAGCACTTAAATATATAAGAAAATCTTGGAGAAGTCCAAGAAAGATATAGACAGCAACATCCTTACAGTAAGTGACTTTAATATTCCACTGTCAAAAATGGATAGATATTCCAAATAAAATACCAACAAGGATATTGTTCAGTTGAACAACACATTAGATCAAATGGACTTAACTGATTTTATATATATATAATATAATATTGCATATATAATATATAAAAAATATCTTTAAACCCGAGAAGCAAAATGCACATTCTTTTCAAATGCTCATGAAAAATTTTCAAAGATAGACTTCATGATAGGACACAAAACAAGTTTCAACAAATGCTGGGAAACTGAAATCATAGCAAGCATTTACTCAGACCACAAGGGCCTGAAACTAGAAACTAACCTCAAGGAAAAACTCAAAAATAATCAGATTCCTGGAGATTGAATAGCATGCTATTAAACAATCAATAGGCTAATAATAAAAATTTTCTAGAAACAAATGAAAATAAACACACAATAGTCCAAACCTATGAGGAACTGCAAAGGCAGCCATGAGAGGGAAATTCATAGCCATTGAGGCCTACTTAAAATGACAGAAACATTTCAAATAAACAATCTCCCCTAAATCTACAAGAACTGTTGGAACAAAAACAACAAAACCCAGAGTGAGTAGAAGGAAGGAAATAACCAAGATCAGAGCAGAATTAATATAGAGACTAAAAGAACAATCCAATGGATCAATAAATCCAGGAGCTAGTTCATTGAAAAGATAAACAAAATTGACAAGTCTTTAAACAGATTCAATAAGAAAAAAGGAGAGATGATCCCAATGAATAAAATCAGAAATGAAAGAGATTACAACCAATGCCACAGAAATACAAAGGATTGTAAGAAACTACTATGAAGAACTGTATGCCAAGAAATTTGAAAACCTAGATCAAATGGACAAATTTCTAGAAAAATATAATCTTCCAAAACTCAACGAAGAAGAAGCAAAAAGCCTGAACCGACCAATAACAGCAGACAAAATTGAAGCAGCAATCAAAAAACTTGTGACACACAAAAGCCCTGGACCAGATGGTTTTACAGTACAATTCCATAAAGCATTTAAGGAAGAGCTAACCCCTATGCTTCACAGGCTATTCAAAAAAATCCGAAATGATGGAAGACTCTCAAACTCTTTTTATGAAGCCAGCATCATCCTAATCCCAAAACCAGATAAAGACACAGCAAAGAAAGAAAACTTCAGGCCAATGTTGCTGATGAACATAGATGCGAAAATCCTCAACAAAGTAGTGGCAAACCCCATCCAGCAATACATTAAAAAGATCATACACCATGATCAAGTGGAATTCATCCCAGAGAGTCAAGTATGGTACAACATTCACAAATCAATAAACATTGTACACCACATAAACAAAAGCGAAGACAAAAATCACATGATTGTATCGATAGATGCAAAAAAATCTTTTTAAGGTACAGCACTCATTTCTGACAAAAACACTCAGCAAAGTGAGAGTAGAGGGAATATACTTCAACATAATAAAGACCATATATGAAAAACCTACAGCCAACATTACATTCAATGGGCAAAAACTTAAAGCTTTTCCTCTAAGATCCGGAACAAGACAAGGATGTCCACTTTTACCACTTTTATTAAAAATAGTATTGGAAGTCCCAGCCACAGTGATCAGACAAGAAAAGAATAAAAGGCATCTAAATTAGAAATGAGGAAGCAAAACTGTCATTGTTTGTAGCTGACATGATAGTGTGCATAGAAAATCCTACAGACTCCACCAAAAATACTGCTCAACCTAGTAAGTGTATTTGACAAAACAATGGGATACAAAGTCAATATTCAGAAATTGAAGGCATTTATAAAGAGTTTTTATTTATCTATTTATTTTTAACGAGGGGGGAGAAAAAGGAAGAGAAATATCAGTTTGTGGTTTCTTCTCATGCACCCCCAACTGGAGACCTGGTCTGCAACCCAGGCATGTGCCCTAGACTGGGAATTGAACAGGCAACCGCATGGTTCACAGGGTGCCACTCAATCCATTCAGCCACACCAGCCAAGGCCAAAGGCAGTTTTGTACACCAACAATGAAATATCAGAATCAGTAATCAGGAAAAATATCACATTTGTTAAAGCAACAAGAAAAATAAAGTACCTAGGAATAAACCTTACCAAGGTGGTAAAAGACCTGTATTCAGAAAACTACACAACATTGAAAACAGGAATTAAGGAAAATAGAAGCAAATTGAAGCATATACCGTGTTCACTGGTTGAAAGAATTAACATCATCAAAATGTCTGTACTATCCAAAGCAATTTATAGATTCAATAAAATCCATATTAAAATATCAATGACACATTTCACAGATACAGAACAAACATTTCAAAAATTTATATTGAACCATAAATGATGTCAAATAGCCTCATCAATTTTGAAAAAGAAGTATAAAGTAGGAAGCATAACAGTACCTGATATCAAACTACATTGTAAGGCCACTGTAAGAAAAACAGTATCATACTGGCATAAGAACAGAGGCATAGATCAATGGAACAGAATAGAGGACTTAGAAATAAGCCCATGTCTCTATGGTCAATTAATATTTGACAAAGGGGGCAGAAGCATAAAATGGAGTAAAACTAGCCTCTTCAACAAATTGTGTTGGGAGATATGGACAGCTATATACATAAAAAAGATACTTGACCACCAACTTATACCATACACAAAAATGAACTCAAGTGGGTAAAAGAAAATAGCAGTTGCAACACATAAAATTCCTAGAGGAAAACTTAGGCAGGAAAGTCTTAGATATTCCATGCAGCTATATTTTCATAAATATGTCCCCAAGTGCAAGGGAAATAAATAATAAATAAATGGCACTTCATCAAAATAAAAATCTTGCACAGCTAAAGAAAACATTAGTAAAATGAAAAGGGGACCAACCATGTGGGAAAATAGATTTGCCAATGATATGTCAGACAAGGATTTGATCTCCAAAATATATAAAGAACTCACACAACTCCACTCCAGGAAGACAAACAACCCAATTAAAAAATTGGCAAAGAACACGAACAGATAGTTCTCCAAGGAGGACAAATAGAGGGCCTAGAGACGTGAAAAGATGCTCATCATCATTAGTCATCAGAGAGATGCAAATTAAAACCACAATGAGATACCACTTCACATCAGTCAGAATGGTCATCATAAACAAATCAACATACAAGTGCTGGAGAGGTTGCAGAGAAAAGGATACATTGTTGATGGGAATGGAGACTGGTGCAGCCACTGTGGAAACACTATGGACAATGCTCAGTATGGAAAAGTAAAAATGGTACTCTCTTTTGGCCTGGCGGTTACACTGCTGGGATTATATCCCAAGAATCCTGAAACACCAATTCAAAAGAACCTATGCACCCCAATGTTTATAACAGTACAATTTACAATGGTCAAGTGCAGGTAGCAACCTAAGTGCCCATCAGTAAATGAGTGGATTAAAAAACTATGGTACATTTATACAACGGAATACTATGCAGCAGAAAGAAAGAAGGAACTCCTACCTTTTGCAACGGCATGGATGGATCTGGAGAGCATTATGTTAAGTGAAATAAGTGAGGTGGTGAAAGACAAATACCACATGATCTCACCTATAAATGGAACCTAATCAACAAATCAAACAAGCAAGAAACTATAACTAAACATGTTGAAGTAAAGAACAAACTGACAGTAACATGTGCTGAGGGGGTGGGGATAATGGGGGAAAAAAACAGAAGGTTTATCAAGGAACATATATAAAGGACACATAGGCAAAGCCAAAAGGGGGGTAGGATGAATAGTGGGAGGTGAGAATGGGCACAGTGGGGGCATGTGGTGGGGAGAAAATGGAGACAACTGTACGTGAACAATAAAGAAAGGATACAGATATATGTATTTTGAATTAGCATTTTGTGTCTCCTCAGATGAATATCTAGAAGTGGAATTGCTGGGTTCTTCTTTGTCTCTTGCTACAGTCTTTGTTTTACAGTTTATTTTGTCTGATATAAGTATCAGACAAATACTTATTGCCACCCTAACTTTTTTTTGTTTCTATATGCATGAAACACCTTTTTCTATCCCTTTTCCTTCAGTCTTTGTGTGTCTTTTGATCTGAAGTAGGTCTCTAATAGGCAGCATATGTATGGATCTTGTTTTCTTATCCATTTGGCTACCATTTACATATTTATTGGAATGTTTAATCTATTTACATTTAAACTAATTATTGATAAATATGTAGTTATTGCCATTTATTATTTATATTTTTATCTTACTTTTTCTCCTTCAAAAATTTCCTTTAACATTTTAAAAATACTGTTTTGGTGGTGATGAATTCCTTTAACTTTTTCTTATCTGGGAAGCTCTATATATCTCCTTGGATACTAAATAAAAGCCCCTTTGGGTGGAGTAATCTTGGTTGTAGGTTTAAGGCTTTCCATCACTTAGAATATTTCTTCCTAATACCTTTTGGCCTAAAAACTTTATTTTGAGAAATAAGCCAACAGTATTATTAGAGTTCTCTTGTAGGCAATTAACTGCTTTTCTCTAGCTGCTTTTAAGATTCTCCCTTTACCTTTAACCTGTGGTATTTTAATTATGATGTGTTCTGTTGTGAGCCTCTTTGAGTTCATTTTGTTTGGGATCCTATGTACTTACTGGACTTGTATATCTGTTTCTTTCCATGATTTAGAGAAGTTTTCTGTCATTTCTTCAAATACGTTTTCAATTCCTTTCTCTCTCTCTTTTCTTTCTGGTAGTCTTATGATAGAAATGCTGGTACTCTTGATTTTGTCCCTGAGGCCTCTTAAACTGTCATCATTTTTTAAATTCTTTTCTCTTTTTACTGTTCTCATTGGGTGTTTTCTGCTACCTTGCTTTCCAAATTGCTGATTTGATCTTCTGCTTCACCTAATGTACTTTTGATTCCCTCTAAAGCAGGGGGTGGTCCAACCCATGGCATGCAGGCCATATGTGGCCCAGGATGGCTATGAATGTGGCCCAACACAAAATTGTAAATTTAGTTAAAACATTATGAGATTTTTATGTGAGTACATGTTGCAATGTCACGTAAAATAAACATATGTACACTTTGCTATTTGTAAGCATGTGTGGCTTCAGTTTTATGGAAATGTGCAGCTTCCAGTGTCTTGTCTTCCAAGTGCAGACAGTAGAATTGACACCATCAGATGTTACATGTGCTTGTGGTGACTTAGCGAGATGGTTATTAATAATATTTCAACCTACCATTTCAATGTTTGTGTTTAATGTTACTTAGAAGTCAGGTAAGTATTCTTTTTTGATTATTAAAGATAGTTCTATACCTCTGTGGAACCTCACACATTGTCTCTCATGCTTTACATTCGGTCCTTTGCCTCACCCTACATTGGCAACAGAGAGGGCTGTGGAAGGGCCCAAACCATGCTTTTTACTTTCCTAATTAATTTTCATAATAAAAGTAAATAAAGTTCCTTATCTATTATTATTTTTTAATCCCAGCATGGGTTTTACAATGTCTCTAAAAAAAAGGACCCCCCCAAAAGGAAAAATTATGGGTGAAAGAAGATTGTTCAATGAAAAGTGGACAGGTGACTACTTTTTTGGCAAGGCAAATAGTAAGGCACTCTGCTTAATTAATAGGAAATTTGTGCAAGTTTTCAAAGACTATAATCTGAAAAGGCATTATATTATATGCAAAAATATGCTGCCAAATTAAAAGCATATGAAGGATTGTGTCATAAGGACAAAATAGTGAAACTGAAAAAAAGTCTGTCTTCACAATGAAAAATTTTTCAAAAAGTTACAATTCAGGTGGATTGCACTGTAAAAGCTAGATACATGGCAGCATACTTAATAGCAGAAAAGTCAAAACAATTTACTGATGGTGAGTTTATTAAGCAATGTATAAAAAGCATGGCAGATATAATTTGCCCTGGAAAAAAAAAAGGGGATATTTCTAAATCAGCTTGCCTCACCAGACTATAGCCAGGCAAATTTAAGAAACTAGAAAATTTATTGAAAGAAGTTTGAAGAGTAAAGGAGCTAATTTTAAATTTTATGCTTTGGTGATGGATGATAGCACTGATGCTACAGATATGGCTCAACTTACCATTTTTATTACAGGAATTATGATAAGTATAATGCCACTGAAGAAATAACTTCTTTAGTGCCATTAAAAGACAGACTCAACTAAATCAAGATATTTATATGAAGCAGTAAAAAATATACTAAAGCAATTTTCTTTGTCCATTGTCAACGTATCTGGTGTAGTTACTGATGGTGCCCAGTGATGATATGTAAAAGAGAGGGACTTATAAAATTAATAGAAGACAATGCAAGTGCCACCCAAAACTCATGTTTGATGAAGTATCATTGCATAGTACATTAAGAAAATTTATGCACGAAAGCTTTAAAATGGATAACATAATGCAAATCATTACCAAGACTGAATTTCATAAGAGCCAAGGGATTGAATCATCATTAATTCCAGGAATTCCTTAAAAATATTGATGTTTTCCCTGGCTGGTGTAGCTCAGTGGATTGAGCGCAGGCTGGGAACCAAAGGGTCCCGGTTCGATTCCCAGTCAGGGCACATGCCTGGGTTGCAGGCCTAGTCCCCAGTGAGGGCCATGTGAGAGGCAACCATACATTGCTGTTTCTCTCCCTCTGTTTCTCCCTCCCTTCCACTCTCTCTAAAAGTAAATAAATAAAATCTTTAAAAAAAAAAGTATTGATGCTGACTATGGTGACATCATTTACTTTTCAGAAGTAAGATGGCTAGTTGAGGCCAAATGTTGAAAAGATTTTATGATTGTGATATTTTGTCAAAGAGTTTATGGTATCAAAAAGCAAATTTGTTCTGGAATTTGATGATGAAAACTGGCTTACAGATTTACCATTTTTAGTGGATTTAACTGCTCATTTAAGTGAGTTAAACATACATCTTCAAGGTGAAAACCAGCTTATCAATGCCATCCTTCAAATGATAGCAGCATTCCAAATGAAACTGAAATTATGGCAAGTTCAAATTAAGGCAAAGAATTCTATGCATTTTGTCACACTGGCTAAACACAGACTGGTGAATAGCAAAAAATACTTAGCCTTGCTTTTTTATTTTATACAAGAATTTGAAAACAAATTTCAAGATTTCTGGGAAAATAATCAATATTTTGCTATATTTGAGACTTCATTTTCAGTAAAAATAAATATGTTACCTGCCAATTTTCAAATGGAATTTGAAAACATAAAGCTGCAATCTGACATTTGACTTAAAGAAAAACTTCATTGTGTCTCTTTACTGGAATTTTATAGGTCCTATCTTCTCAAAGACAAATATCTCTTGCTTTACAATCACAACTTACTTATGTCATAATTATTTGGCAGCATCTACATTTACAACTATTTTCAATAATGAGACACATTAAGAATAAAATTGGAACCAAAATATCTTATGAGCATCTTGAGAACTCACTGAGAATTGCAACTACTATCAAACCAGATGTTGATGCACTAGTTTCTTAAATACAATGTAAAACATCCCACTAGTTTTATGTTGATATCTTTTTGTTTACTTTTATAACAAAAATATTTTTAAAAAATCAACGACATTTTATTACTTAGATATGTACATTTTCTATATTAGTGATCACAAACTTGGGACCTGGTCAACAATTTATTTGTTTTATTTTATTTTTTATTTTACTTTATTGTTGTTCAATTACAGTGGTCAACAATTTTAAAAGATTATTGAAAGGGCAGGTGCATAATTAAGGTTATTATGTGAGGACTTTTTGCTTATCTGTGGTGGCAGATATCACAAAAATTATGCACGGACCTTTTTTTTGCTCATCAGTTTTTGTTAGTGTTTTTGTATTTAATGTGCAGCCCAAGATAGCTCTTCTTCTTCCAGTGTGGCCCAGAGATGCCAAAAGATTGTACACCCCTGCTCTAAAGTATTCTTCATTTATGACTGGTTATTTATGTTTTCTACTTCCATTTTCATTTTTCCTATCTTTTTGTTAAAGTTCTCACTAAGTTTATATTCTTTTTCTAACTTCATTTAGCATCCTAGTAACCAGTGTTTTGAACTCTGCATCTGGTAGATTGCATGTCTCCATTTCGTTTAGTTATTTTTTCTGAAGAATTGCTTTGTTCTGTCATTTGGGACATATTTGTCTCCTCATTTTCTCTGACTCACCCCCCCCACCCCGTGTTTGTTTTTATGTATTAGGTAGATTTGCTACACCTCCTGGTCTTGGTAGAGTGGCTTTATGTAGTAGGTATCATGTGGAACCTGGTGGTACAGTCTCCCTGTCACTTGAGCCAAGTTCTCCAGATGTGTCCCTTGTGTGTTCTATATGTGCCTTCCTATTATAGTTGAGCCTTGGTTGCTGTTGGCATTGCATTGGGAGAAATGGATCTTCTGGCTAATTGGTTGTGGAGACTAGCTGTGATCATAGCAGAGGTGCTATTGTTCAAGGGCTGACCTCATGGGGCAGAGTTCATTTTAGGGGGGATCTAGTGACTGTTGAGTTTTTCCTCAGAGTGTGCCATTTGTGAAGGTGGTTGGGAATGATCTGGTTTGGTCTGAAGCTGGCCACCAGGTGTATTGGTTCTAGGGCCTCTTGGGAGGAGCTCTGGTGCAGGCCAACATCATTTGATGTCTGTGTCCTTCCTGAGGCTGCATGGTATGGGCAAGAAAGTGATATTAGATGGTTGTCACTTGTTCTGAGCTGGAGATGTGTGGAAGAATCTAAGCTTGAAAATGAGGCCAGCTGCCATTAGTGCCATGCTTGGACCCACTTTCAGGGAATGCCAAGGTCAACTGCTGCTTGTTTATGGGTTGTGAACCTCTGAGCAATTTTAGGAAAGTTCCCAGTGTGAGCCAAGATAGGCCATTTATATGGAGAAGCCAATGAAAGCAATTTGGGTGGGTCTGCATTTTAGTTGGGGCAAAGTCTCAAGGAATCATCTGTTGAATGATATTTGCCAGGTTGATGGAGACTCATATTTGGTTCCCACCTGAGCCTGCATGCTAGGTGAAGGGAGGGCTCAACAGATGAACAGTAGCATCACCTCCTTCAGGAGATATCTGCTCTTCTAGCCCTCACCTTGAAGCCAGGCAATTAAGTTCCTCCCTGTTTGTCCCTGGCACTTTTTAAACTTCTGTCCTAGTTCTGGAGCTCAGAGTGGGTCTGTCAGTGAGTAAATCTCTGTTCAGACCTATTAAGAGGAACACCTAGGTTTCCAGAAGCCTTACTCAGTCACAATCCCTGCTGGTTTTTACACCAGAAGTTATGGGCACTTCCATTCCTGGAACTGGAATCCTGGTCTTGGGATTCTGGTGTGGTCCTGGGGCTCCTCACTCCTCAGGAGGGACCTCTATAGCTGAGATATCCCTCCTGTCCCTTAACTACCACATTGCTCATTCTGTGTTTTTGGCCCTCCTACCATGGCTTCTTTTGTATATCTTTAGTTATAGGATGTCTGTCTGTTCAGCTAGACTCCAGGCAGTTCTCAATGTTGGGTTGTTCTTTAGTTTAGTTATAATTTTTCTTTAAAAAATCACAAGTCCATAAAATTTCTAAAAAATTACTAATAAAAATGTATATGGAGTGTATAAATAAAAGGCAAACAGCGTTTATCTACTCTGCCCTCTTGACCAGAAGTCTCCATTGACAGTTAAATGTTAATCTCTTTTTTGAAGTTAGAATTCACATTTGCATGTGTGGTCAAAGAGAGAGTCCACTTTATTTTTTCTTCACATTGGATTGCAAGTTGTACAGAAGGTTGTTTATGCTATTTATCAAAATGCATTTTCCTCCAATGTTTTCATATACTATTTTTATAATACACTATGCATGTACTTATTTCTAATCTTTTTCTGCTTCATTTGTTAGTTAATAATTCCTCCATCAATATTGTTTCAAAATATATATTGACACTTGGAATAACAAGTCTCTCTTCGTAACTGTTGGAGATGCTAAATCCCAAAGAGAGGTCTTTATCCTTCTTCAGAGAAACCAAGTCAAGAGTTTTTCTCCTAAAATTCAATTGTGCTAAGTCAGGCAATAATGGTGAATAGTTGATTGCCACAAATATCCATACCCAATCTACCTTCAATGATTTTTTTCCCTTTTCGGGTCTCTTATAATAATGGACACATTGGCAAGAGAAATTGGAGAGAATGTGATAGTGTGCTAACAAAACATGGGATAGTGTGGGGCGCAGTGCTAGTTTAAACTTCAGTTTATGATTCTTAAAGTCAGCCATAAGTCTTCTGAAAATTGTCTGACCAAGGATCTCAGGGGCATCAGAGAAAATGGAATAGATCAGAAAGTTATGAGGCCTTCATCCACTCAGGAAAAAACCATGAGCCTGTGGAGACCATGATGAATTCAAACCATATGAAAAAACATATACCAAATACCTCATCTTCATCCTTATCTTTGGAAGATATATGTAATTCATAGAGCGTTTAAATTAGACAAATGATTTGATCAATTTAGAATAAGAAACACGAAACACTTTTTTTTCAAATTAAACTGAACTTAACCAGAACAGAAATGCTTATGATTTCCTGAGTGATAGAGTGTGGTTCTCCATCTAAGTGCTTCTGATTATACGATTGCACTTTCCACAAGCAGATCCATTATAGAGCTGCTGTCTCCTTAAAGACCAAGAATGCTGAACAGCTCAGGCTAAGTGGTAATTTATATCATTGTTTATAGGAAGAAAGAAAAAGAGAGCAGGAAAGTGAGAGTGAGAGCAAGAGAATGAGAAAAAAACCTGAAGAACACTTTAGTGGAAATAGAAAAGGGATTAAAACAAACCATGGAAAATGATGTCAGCTTTATGTTCCTAAGAGTTGGAGATGAAGAGAGGAACTATGGAGCGTTAAGTTCAATTTTCTTTTAAATTTCTTACTTAAACCTGGGTAATTGACCAAAGTGAATTGTCTGGAAGCCAAAAATACCTAATGTTTTTTTTTTTTCCTGGGAGGCAGATAAAGACACAAAAAACAATATACCAAAGGCTAGTTCATTGAAATCAAGTGACCAAATTTCAAATCACAGAATGACCTGCTCCATGATTTATTGAGAATTTTATTCCAAGGTTTAGTTCAGTATGCGTTTACATATAAGAGGCCTGTCTGGAAAAAGTCCAGCCATTGTTAAAATAACTAGAACAGTTTGTGCAACATTGAAGTCACCTGGTACCCAAGGAAAGTTGACTGGAATGTGCATGTGTGAACAATGATGACTTCACTGTAGTAGTTAATGGGGATGGTAGATGCCATTGAGTGAGCATGTGTACTATGTGGCTGTCACATTAAAAATGACTGAGCAAGTAGAGCAATGAAACTTCATCGAATTTTGCATTAAGCTTGCACATTCCTCCATGGAAACGATTCAGATGATTCAGAAGGCCACAACTATGGGCAACTGGTGACTGGCAGCTTCATCATGTTAACACACCTGCTCATGCATCATGTCTTGTGCAGAGTTTTTTGATGAAACATCAAATCACCCAGGTGACTCAGACACCCTACAGCTCAGACTTGGTGCCCTGTGACTTCTTGTTTTTTTCCAAAACTAAAATCACGTTTGAAAGGGAAGAGATTTTAGACTGTACTGAGATTCAGGAAAATACGATGGGGCAGATGATGGTGATTTGGAGAGCTGTGTGAGGTTCCAAGGTGCCTACGTTGAAGGGGATGGAGGCGTCATTATTCTAGTTGCAATGTTTCTTGTATCTTCTTTAATAAATATCTCTATTTTTCTTATTACACAGCCGGGTACCTTTTGGACAGATTTTGTACAGTACTATTAATATATGAATGGGTGAGCTTTTCTTAAATGTAGTTCACTGTGGTTCACCCCATGGATCTATTTGGCACTGCCTTGTCCCCTGTCTCAGCTTTTGTCAGCAAAGTAGTTGCAACAGTCTACCTAACCATGTTTAAAAGATATTCATATGCCATACATTGTGAATTGGCTTTGGCAAAATGATTTTCAATGGATTGGCCTAGAGTTCTTCTACAGTTTAATCAGAGTCTCCCTACATCAGGGCCATCAATATCTGCCACATTCCTACACGCTATTTAGCATCCACCCTAGCCTAGTTGAGAGTAAGTAGGGAGGTGCCAGAATCACATCCCAAATGGCACTGGCCACCCGAATCGCCTTCCAGTGTGCATCAAATACCAGCTAGCTTTTACATGGAAAGCATCCCCCCAAATATAAATGCAAATGCAAGTGTAACACACTCTATTTTTACACAAAGTTCACAAATCTTAGTATGCATATAAGGACCTGCACAGCCTGGCAACAGTCTCTTTTTCTACCTTACTATTATGGTCCTTATATGTCATTGCTTCTGAAGCAAACTATGCTATCTGAAGGCATTGACATCTGAAATGCCTGTCTTTCTTAATTGTTACCATGGCCAGTTAGACTGCATGGAGCTGTTTAAATGCCATATTTTCATGGGTCCTTCCCAAACACCTCTAGGAAGATACATGTTTCCTGTTACATTCTCTTTCTTTTCATAGCTCTTCAGAGATTCTTCTATTACAGGGCCCAGCACCACCTCGAAGTGACCTCCCAATGTAATGTGAGGTCCACGAAGGAAGAGGCTGTGTATTATTTTCCTTGGTGTCTTTGTGTCACAGTATTGAGCCTGGGATGAGTAACTTCTCCATGTGGGCTAATAATCAGTGGACAGAAGACCAAGCAGTAATGGTATAACTGGGTAACAGGGACCCTGCCCCTGGAAATGGGGAAAGGGTTGAGGTATGCATGCATGTGTTGCCCTGGCAACCAGGGTGATGCATGTTGGGTTGTGCAAGGGATTTTGTGGGAAATCATTTAAAAGGAGCATGGAAATGCAGCTTTCTTTTTTTAATCTTTCATGTATGGATGCTGGAGGCTGGAGGTCCTGGGTCCTGAACATTAGGGGTGGTAAGTGGGGAGGAAAAGAGGGGAGGAAGCTTGGGCCAGTCAGCGGCAGGGTCTGTGCCCCTTCCCCAGGTGGACCCATCAGTCATCACCAGTGTGGTTCTGCCAGTGGCAGGCTCCGCACTGTGCCCCTCCTCCATGTTGATCTGTCAATGGCTGCAGGGCCCATGCCCTTCCCTCAGGGTGGCCTTGTCAGGGTTCACCAGCATGGGCCTGTGAGTAGTGTTAGGAAGACGACACCATGAGTAGGAGGTCTGGGGACATAGACTCTGAAAGATGCCTGAAGCTAGAGAGCAATTGGAGAGCAGCTAAGCTACCTAGGTTTATGTTAGTTTTCGTTGGGGGATGAGGTTCTTGGCACAAACTTGAACTGAGAAGGCAGAGTGTGACACAGTGATTTTTCGTTGGGTGTCTTAGAGGAAATGGGCTTTGATGATTGTTTTCTTTAAATATATTTTATTGAGTATGCTATTACAGTTGTCCCATTCCCCCCTCTGCCCCCTTTTCTTCTCTGCCCTGGGCACCATCTCCCCAAATTCCCCACCCCATTAGTTCATGTACCTGGGTAATACATGTAATTCTTTTATTTCTACATTTCCTATACTACTCTTAACCTCCCCCCTGTCTATTTTCTACCTACAATTTATACTACGTGTTCCCTGTACTTTTCCCCCTTCTTTTCCTAGCTGATAACCCTCTATGTGATCTCCACTTCTGTGATTCTGTTCCTGTTCTAGTTGTTTGCTGGATATATATATTTTTTAGGTTCAGTTGTTGATAGTTGTGATTTTGTTGTCATTTTACTGTTCACATTTTTGATCTTCTTTTTCTTAGATAAATCCCTTTAACATTTCATATCATAACAACTTGGTGATGATGAAATCCTTTAACTTGACCTTATGTCGGAGGCACTTTATCTGCCCTTCCATTCTAAATGATAGCTTTTCTGGATAAAGCAATCTTGGATGAAGGTCCTTGCCTTTCATGACTTTGAGTATTTCTTTGCAACCCCTTCTTGCCTGTAAGGTTTCTTTTAAGAAATCAGCTGATGGGCTTATGGGAACTCCTTGTAGGTAACTGTCTCCTTTTCTCTTGCTGCTTTTAAGATTCTCTCCTTCTCTTTAATCTTGGGTAATATAATTATGATGTGCCTTGGTGAGTGCTTCCTTGGGTCCAACTTGTTTGGGACGGTCTGAGCTCCCTGGACTTCCTGGAAATCTATTTCCTTTGACAGGTTGGGGAAGTTCTCCTTCATTATGTTTTCAAATAAGTTTTCCATTTCTTGCTCTTCCTCTTCTCCTTCTGGCACCCCTATGATTCAGATGTTGGAATGTTGAAAGTTGTCCTGGAGGTTCCTAAGTCTCTCTTCCTTTTTTCTTGTTTCTTCAATTTTTGGTTGAATAGTTATTTCTTCCTTCTGATTAAAATTGTCTATTTGAGTCCCAGTTTCCTTCCCTTCATTGTTGGTTCCCGTTATTTCACTTTTTTTTAACTTTATTGTTGTTCAATTACAGTTGTCTGCATACTCTCCCCTCCCTCCCCCTCCAATCGGACCACCCTTCCCTGCCGCCCTCCCCACCCTTGGTTCTGTCCATGTGTCCTCTATAGTGGTTCCTGTAAACCCTTCTCACCATTGTTCCCTCTCCCCTCCCTCCTGGCTATTGTTAGATTGTTCTTAATTTCAATGTCTCTGGTTAAATTTTGCTTGCTTTTTGCTTTTGTTGATTATGTTCCGGTTAAAGTTGAGATCATATGGTATTTGTCCCTCACCGCCTGGCTTACTTCACTTAGCATAATGCTCTCCAGTTGCATCCATGCTGTTGCAAAGGGTATAAGCTCCTTCTTCATTTCTGCTGCGTAGAATTCCATTGTGTAAATGTACCATAGTTTCTTGATCCATTCATTTGTAGATGGGCAATTAGGTTGTTTCCAGCACTTGGCTATTGTGAACTGTGCTGCTATGGACATTGGAGTGCATTGGTCCTTTTGAATTGGTGTTGCAGGACTCTTAGGGTATAATCCCAGTAGTGGAATTGCTGGGTCGAAAGGCAGTTCCATTTTTATTTTTCTGAGGAAACTCCATACTATTTTCCACAGTGGCTGCACCAGTCTGCATTCCCACAAACAGTGCACTAGGGTTCCCTTTACTCCACATCCCCTCCAGCAGTTATCTGTTGCTTTGTTGATGATGGCCATTCTGACTGGTGTGAGGTGGTATCTCATTGTGGTTTAAATATGCATCTCTCTATGGCTAATGATGTGGAGCATCTTTTCATATGTCTATGGGCCCTCAGTATGTCCTCTTTTGAGAAGTGTCTGTTCATGTCTTTTGCCCATTTTTTAGTTGGGTTTTATGTCTTCCTGGAGCGGAGTCGTATGAGTTCTTATATATTTTGGGGATCAAACCCTTGTCTGAGGTATCATTGGCAAATATGTTTTCCCATACTGTTGTTTTTCTCTTTATTTTAATACTGTTTTCTTTAGCCCCACAGAAACTCTTTATTTTGATGAGGTCCCATTTGTTTATTCTTTCCTTTATGTCCCTTGATCCAGGGGACATATCAGTGAAGATGTTTCTGTGTGGGATGTCTGAGATTTTCCTACCAATGTTTTCCTCTAGGACTTTTATGGTGTTACGACTTATATTTAAGTATTTTATCCACCTTGAATTTATTTTTGTGTATGGTGTAAGCTGGTGCTCGAGTTTCATTATTTTGCATGTGGCCATCCAGATTTCCCAACACCATTTGTTGAAGAGGCTATTTTTATTCCATTTTATGCTTCTGCCCCCTTTGTCAAACATTAATTGCCCGTAGACACTTGGGTTTATTTCTGGGCTTTCTATTCTGTTCCATTGGACTATCTGTCTGTTTTTATGCCAGTACCAAGCTGCTTTGATTACAGTGGCCTTGTAATATAGCTTGATATCAGGAATTGTGATCCCTCCTGCTTTGCTCTTCTTTCTCAAAATTGCAGCTGACATTCGGGGACGTTTATGGTTCCATATAAATTTTTGAAGTGTTTGTTCTATATCCGTGAAATATGCCATTGGTACTTTGATAGGGATTGCATTGAATCTATATATTGCTTTGGGGAGTATGGACATTTTGATGGTGTTGA
>PVJI01019012.1:0-31998 GCA_004026765.1 Micronycteris hirsuta
TGTTGAATGTTTCTTTCTTCCTTCTGGTCCACACCATTGATTTGAGTCCCAGTTTCTTTCATGTCACTGTTGGTTCCCTGTACATTTTCCTTTATTTCACTTAGCATAGTCTTCACTTTTTCATCTAATTTGCAACCATATTCAATCAATTTTGTGAGCATCCTGATTACCAGTGTTTTGAACTGTGCATCTGATAGGTTGACTATCTCTTCATCACTTAGTTGTATTTTTTCTGGAGATTTGATCTGTTCTTTCATTTGGGCCATTTTTTTTTTTTGGTCTCAGCACTCCTGTTACGTAGTAAGGGGCAGAACCTTAGGTGTTCACCAGGGCAGGGCAACATGTCACTGCACATTGCCACGCTGCATGTGGGGGAGGCATCCGAGAGGGAACAGTGCTACTTGTTCTGCTCTCTGCCAATTTTCAGTCACTTCCCCTGCAACCCACAATCAAATTGGGCCCTTCTGGTGCTGATTCCTGGGTGGGTGGGCTTGTGTATGTTCTAGGACCCTGTGGATCTCTCCAACGAACTCTCCTGTGAAGCTGGGAATTTCTCCCAGTGCCACAACCCCCACAGGTGTTTTCCAATCAGAGGTTTGAGGCTTTATTTCCCTGTGCTGGAATCCTGGGTTGTGTGGTCTGTCACACTCCCCAGTAGTTCCTCCCAGTTGATCTGCACGCGAATGTGGGGCCACCCAGTCTGCAACCTGCCACCTCACTGGGTTGCCAGCCACTGCCTTGCCCACCCTGGTCCTCCAGCTGCCACCACGCCAAGAGTCCTCTCTGCCTGGCTGCCTGTCTCCGCCCCTCCTGCCGGTCTGGATGAATGCTTCTTCTTTAACTCCTTGGTTGTCGGACTTCCATACATTTGATTTTCTGTCAGTTCTGGTTGTTTTTTGTTTTTAAATTTGTTGTTGTCCTTCTTTTGGTTGTGCGAGGACACACAGTGTGTCTACATACACCTCCATCTTGGCTGGAAGTGCGCCCATATTTTATTTTTTAGTTCCAGAATCTTAATTTGTTTCTTTGCTAGTTTTTAGTTCTCCACTTAAAATTTTCATCTTGTTATTTAATCTCTTAACACTTTATCATGGCTTTTTAAATATTTATGCTTGATAATTCCAATATCTGGATATTCTGTGGATTTCTTTGTACTATCTATTTTTCTCTTGATCTTTGGGCAGTTCTTGACTTTTTGCATGCTTAACTATTTTCATTGTATGCTAGAAAATGTGTTAGAAAAATCATAGAGATAATTTGAGGCATTGAATGATGTTTTATTCTCCCAAGAAGAAGTTACTTCTGCTCCTGGCTTGTGGTTAGGATGACTTTATTCCAGTCAGGGCTTGAGCTAACTGGAAATGCCAGTTTGGTCTTTGTGAGGGCTGGTCTCTTTTCAGTTCACCATTACTCTTGGGGAAATGTTCTTTGGGAGTCCAAACTGAACCTTGGACGTGACAAAAACCCTCCTTCTTTGTGGGTACTGAACCCCATTTTTTGTCTTTTTAACCCTGTGAAACTACTGAAACTCTGTTCATTTTCTCAGCCTATTAACTATTGCTTAAGAAAAGGTAAAAACCTTGAGGCAAGAGGTGTCAAGGTGACTGGCTAATGTGGGAGTCAACTGTTTGACATTGAACATGCCTATTTTTAATCAGTATGGCAGTATTTCAGTTTTTAAGATTAATAGACTTTACTTTTCAGAGAAGTCTTGGGTTTATATAAAAAATGCGCATAAAGTACAGAAAGTACCTACATACTCCCTCCCATCACCAGTTTTATTAGCTAGTCTTAATAGTGCATACTGGATGAGTAGCTGTTTACATTTACCACCAGTCTCCCCATCTCGTGGAAGATGAACCCAAAGAACCTTAAAGTTGAATGGTCTTGATCTGTTCCCACCCTGATAACCCTTAGACTTTACCTTGATCTCTGAGGTGACAAGTTGGCACTAGTAAGCACCGAGGTAAGGCATATTTTGTGAATATTTATGAAGGGAATTGATCACCCACTTCAGAGCCAAAATTTCTATCCTATAGTCAAACTCTCAAATCATGCTATCTGACAGACACCTGCTGGCAAAACCAGGAGCTTTTTTTAAAAATTCTCATCTGAGGATGTGTTTATTGCCTTTTTTGAGAGAGAGGGAAACATCGACATGAGAGAGAAACATTGATATGAGAGGGAAACATTGATGTGAGAAAGAAATATCGATGTGAGAAAGAAACATCGATGTGAGAGAGAAACATTGCTTGGTTGCCTCTTGTCCCCACCCTGACTGAGAATCAGACCCACAACCTAGGTATGTGCCCTGAACGGAGAATAAACCTGAGTCATTTTGGTGTATGGGAAGATGGTTCAACCAACTGAGCCACCTGGTCACAGCAAAAGTAAAAAGCTTTTTATTTATTTATTTTATTTTTTTAAAAGATTTTATTTATTTTTAGAGAGCGGAAGGAGGACAGAAAGAGAGGGAGAGAGACAACAACGTGCGAGAGAAACATAGATTAGTTGCCTCTTGTACCTGCCCTGACTGGGGATCGAACCTGCAACCCAGGCATGTGCCCTGACCAGGGATCAACTGGCAACCTTTTAGTTTGCAGGATGACACCCACCCAACTGAGCCACACTGGTCAGGGCAAGGAGCTTTTTGCTCCTTCCCTCTTCTTAATACAGTTTTACAAAAAAAAAAGAAGGAGGCTTCTGAGCCAGCAGGCCAACAAAGCACTGAAAGCCCTCAGATTCCTCTCCCTACCAACCTTCACAGAGGTAATAAAACAAACAAGCAAAAAAATGAAGAAGAAAAACATTTCTTCTTTTGCTAAACTGCATTTCCTAAATATTCACCTCACTTGGACCTGATATGTCTGTGTCATATTTAAAAAGAACTTTGCCATGTTGAAATATAGCCTCACAAATCTTAGAGTGAAAAGTCCTCAGAATCCTCTAATTCTCCCATAGAACTTTATAGACCCTTTCATTCTCAACAGTAGTTTGTGACACAGCCAGAAGGTAACAGCAGACATCTTTTCTGGACCAGTTCCCATTCTCACCTGGACTACTATATACTTAGTATATATTTTAAAGTCTAGATAAACTGGCATTAGCCAAGGATATTTCAAAAATGGTTCCACCAGATGATTTAGGACTTTTGCCCATCCAAAGTATTTTTGTGTGTGAGTGTTTTCAAGTAGTCTTTTTCATCTACCACCTTCTCCATTTGGCATTAAAATTAAGAGGGGCTATGGAAATTTTGAGAGGGGCTACGGAAATTTTAAGACACTCTCCTAAATGGATAAAAGCTTTTCAGGAAAATAAACGTTATTCTGTCCTTATCTTCAAGAGTCATGTGCATCTGGTATATCTACTCTGAAACAGTAACTCAGTGAACTGCTGGCTTTCTATCAAATAATCCAGCATATCTTGTATAGAGGATGCTGTGGAATCATCAATTTAATCAAATAATTAAGAGTATGGTGCTCCACACATATCCAAATATTTCTAGACTTCTTTCTCACAACCACAATTGAGAAAGCATATGGCCTGTGGGTTTTGGTAATGATCCAGTTAAACTTCAGTTTTTAAATATCATTCCTCAGATCATTAATTGTCAGTGAATTTATCTTTTAATGGTCTTGAGTCATTTAGCTTTATGCTGTGCAGGTTGACTTGAACACACCTCATATCTCACTCTTGTGGAAAAATTTGTTTTGCTTCAGCCCCAAGCACTTTCTTTCAATCTCTCCTTCTCGTCTCAGAAACTGAAAGGTCATCAAAGTTAAACCTGCCTGAACTCAGATCATGGAATTTTTTAGAACAGGGCTTGGGATGAAAGGGACTTGGGTGTTATTTTATTTCCAACTTATCTCCCTGTTCTACTGTGATTAATGGAGAACATAATGAAATATCTTTTACCTGCCACAACCTTTAAAAAGGCTACTGTTGCCCCAATCAAGGCTTTTAATCTTCTACTATTTTCATGAATATGAACACTTATAACACCTGGCTCTCCCTCTCTATAATCTGCTCAGTTTGAGATTGCTAATGTATGTGTAAATAAGACAAATTTGTCCCTGTTATCAATAAAAAAGACAAATACAGAATAGCATGATTAGTGCCATATGAAAGGAAGCATGAAGCACATAGAAAGGGGCCCTGGCCCAGAGCTGGGGAGTAAGGGCAGACTTTACAAAGGGAATGACGTCTGTGCTCGCAAGGCCACACTGTGGTAACAGATGGCCCCCATATCCCAGTGGCTCAACCCAATAAAAGTTTATCTCTTGCTTTTGCGAGAAGCATTTCTAACCACATTTCATTGGCTAAAACTAATCACATGGTCCTACCAAGCTACAAGGAGGTGGGGAAGGGTTCTTACCATGTGCCCAGGAAGGTGGAACATGAAACAGAATTTTTGAATGCACAGCATTGCCTCTGCCACAGTTGATCCTATAGTACCAGATATTCATTTATTTCCTTTCCATACATAGAATACATTCCCCAGGGGCTGTTAATTCAGTATCTCATCCAGTTACAGCATCAAAGTCAGGAGCCTAGGAACTCTGGATAAATCAGGTGTGCATGTGGATTCTCTTGGCCTGAAGACACATAAACTAAAAATAAGCAAGTATCTGTACTTTCACCTTACAACCATATGTAATCATAAAATAGGATGAAGAAACCAAAGTCATAACCTTCTCATTTGGGAAGGAGAAGAATGGGAAACACACAGCAGTCATTCATCCATGGCAATTTGGAAATCCTGCTGGGTGGACCTATAATCCCTTCACCTAGGGCAGTTTGCCCCTAGGAGACATTTGGCAATACCTGGAGACATTTTTAGTTGTCACAGCTGGGGAAGAGGTGCTACTGGCATCTAGTGGGTAGAGGTCAGGGATGCTGCTAAACATCCTACAATGCACAGGACATCTCCCTATAAAAAAAAAAAAAAATTAAGAGCCTGGGAGGTCTGTAGTGTGAAGGCTGAGAAACCCTGACCTGAGGATAAGGAGGATTCTTCGATGAGACACTGATCTTGCTCTGTGATTCACTGCAGCCTGTGGCTCCTAGTTTCTACCTTCCTGGAGCTTCTCTGTTTCTTCATTTACCTTTGTGGCCACATCTGAATTGAGCATTGAAGTACTGCACAGCTGTCACTCCTGTAAGATGGGGACTCAAATGCCCTTTTAAGGCTTGAACATACACAATTTTCATTTTCTCTCCATCATTGGTTTCTTTGACAGTTCATCTCTTTCAAAAACATATCTACTTGACTCTAGTCAGTTCCTTTTCTGTAACTGTACTCACAGTTCTTTAGAAGACAGTTTCATATCTGCTCCTTTCCTTTATCATCCCCCAGACTCTCTTAGTGGAGACTGTCTTGAACTTCTGTGGAAAGGCTTCACGCTTAATCTGATCTCTGACAGGACTGAATTTTAATGCGCCTTTGCCACTCAAAGACTTCCTTAACATTATCTAAGCTTTTCCAGCTCTTCAAAGCCATGGATTTTTGAGCTATCCATTCTCTTTCATTTCTGCTTAATTTTTTCCTGTCTTCATATTCTTTTATAATCTTTGCCAAATAATAAACAACACTTATTGCTAAGTTTCTTTTTCAACATTTTCCATGAAAACCAAAACTTCGTTAGCGTGTTGTTACCAAGTAACAACAGACAACAATTTTACTAAATGTTTTTCTACTTCATAACATGGATTAACATTTTTCCAGCCTTGAATGTCAATTTTCTTACCTTTGCCACCCATCTGCTGAGCCAGGGCCACACATGCTAGGTTTCTGCTGTGGTAGTACCCAAGTCCTGATACCGTTTTCTGTATTAGAGGGTATTAGACCATACTGCAATGACAAACATCCCTCAAACGTAGTGTGTGAAAAATGCTTCATGCTATTTGCTCACAAAGCCTGCTGTGGCTTGGGTATCTTCTTTATGGCTACTCAGAGATCCTGCTTCTTTATGGACCTGCCCTCTCAACACGAGGTCTGTGAGTTTGCCAGGACAGGAGAAACCAAGATACTTGATCACTGGACAGAATATTTTAGTGCTTCAGGCTGGAAGTGACACCTATCACTTCTGATCACATTTTATTGGTAAAAACTAGCAATTTGACTCTACCTAACATCACTAGGGCCAAGAAGTTTACTTTTCAAGGAGCCCAAAAAGAAGGAATATGCAACTGAACTTGAGGAACACAAAGTATTTTTCTCTGTTCAGCTGAGAACTTGAAGGATTAGGAAGAATCAAGTCAGATGAGGAGGATGGAGAGTGAGGATTTTTCCAGGCAGACGGGATTGCTTGTGTGAAAACCTGGGGCTAGAAAGGATCATTTGTGATATTAACAAAAGTGTTCTGTGGGCAAATCTTGGTGAGGGCAACATGGGAAGAAGGAGGTAGGAGAAGGAAGTATAGAAAACCAGATAGAGGTTGTCATCATGCTAACCCTTGTAAAACATATTCTGGAGGAAGGGATTTATCCTATGTCAAAGTGGAAATTTTAAGCAGGGGAGTGATAATTTAATATGTATTTATTAGAAAATTATTCTGGTTCCACAGAGTCCAGAATGGGTTGGATTGGGTAAGACCTGAGGCAAGGGTCCACTTAGGATGTTCTTGCAGTAGACCAGCCAAGGGTTTGCCTGACCTTGTATAGTTTCAGAGAGGATGGAATGACACAGATGTGTTTGAGAGAGTTATAGGAGGCAAAGTCAATAAGAACTGGTGGTTAATTAGCTAAAAACAGGTAGAGGAGTCAAGAATAAAACCCAGATTTCTGAATCAACAACTCTGTGGATTGTGGTCTCATTCACTGATGGAAAACATGGTAGAAACCCTGCACTCAGCCACGGGTACCTCACTCTCTCATGATTGATAGTAGAAACCTGGCCTGATGGGGGTTTCAAGAAAGACTTGAATTACATTAGACACTGAGCATCAAGAGGCAAGGCCTTCTTTTAACCTAGCTTTTACTTCTCTGAGCATTGGGAAGGGGCTATTCATCCTAGAGGGAAAAAAATAGGCTGCTTATCAGCGTCACCTCTGTCTTAAGAAGCTGAAGGCCTCCATCTGTAATGGCTCTGTGTTAGTACAGCCACTAAGGAAAATAGTTTAGTATCACCTATAAAAGTTGAATACATACCAGGATGGTTAATTTTATGTGTCAACTTATCAAGTTGGCTGGGCCATGGTACCCAGATATTTGGTTAATATTATTATGGATGTTTCTGGGTGAGATTTATTTAAATCAGTGGACTTTGAGTGGAGAAAATTGTACTCCATAGTGTGTGGGGGGCCTCATCCAACCTGCTGAAAGCGTGAATAGAGTGAAGCCTGATCTCCCCTCAGCAAGGAGGGGTTCTGTGGCTTTTGGCCTTTGGCCTTCAATTGCAACATCGTCTCTTTTCTGGATCTTGGAAATGCTTGTGTGTGTGTGTGTGTGTGTGTGTGTGTGTGTGTGTGTGTGTGTGTGTTGGGTGACTCCCTATTAATAAGTATGGGGCTTGATCTATCCTATTCCCTAAAAAGATTACAACCCAAAAGTGATCTCAGATTGCTGGGACATATTCACTTTAACTTCTACTTCTAAAGCCTGAAGCAAGGCTTCTGTGTTCTTATGCTTTTCCATCTATTCATTTGCTCTTCCTAATTAACAGTGACAGTGAGCACCTTAAGGGACCTTGAGACTTTAATAGAATCTCAGTGTCCACACTAGCAAGTCACCATTTATAGCCTCTGTTGTCACAGGTTCCAATAAGCCTGCTTTGGCCAATCCCCAATTACTGGTCTTTCTTCACTGATTTTTTGATTTGCGTTTTTGGTAGAGATATAACCAGTGGGTGGTTTTGCCTGCATTCTGGTGCAGTGTTAAAGCTCCACATGCCATATATGTATATGAATGACTGCTTAGTATATATGTATGTATATATATACAGAGTCCAGCAAAAGTAAGGCTTGCTTGAGTGGTTGGTAAGGTAATAGTAGGGGCGCAATAATTTATAGTTTTAATTTGAACATTTCACTTAAAATGTCGTATGGTGTCCTTGAGTGTGATATTGTTATGCTACAGAATTACATGCTTATGATTTTTTAATAAAAGATTTTGAAATAAAAGGAATTATTTGTGCCAAACTATATATATGTACAAATATATATATATATATATAAAATCCCCTCACCCGGGGATATGTTTACTGACATGAGAGAGAGAGAGAGAGAGAAATACATCAATGTGAGAAACATTGACCAGTTGCCTCCCACACGTACCCTGAGCAGGGATGGATCCCACAACGTAGGTGTGTGCCCTGACTGGGAATCATACCCACAGCCTTTTGGTGTATAGGATGACACTCCAACCAACTGAGCCACCTGCGCAGGTCTCCATATGCTGTTTTAAACTGTCACAGCAAAGGCTGCAGTAACCTCGAGGCTTTGTATGATCTCTAGCAGAAAACATTGACTTTCTATAATTTTTCTTCTCTTCCCTGGCTCAGGGATCTGCCACTGGGGCCCCATCTCAGCAGTGCATTGTAGTCACAATTCAAAAACCTTCTTCTGCGTGAACTGGGTGTCACAGAGTCTCCAGACAGCCACATTTGGGCTGCCATTTGCTTTTCTCCCAGGCTTTACTGCTTTCCCTCTTGCCTGCCACAGAGGCTCATTCAGGGGAGTCTGCCTAGAGAGACAGCTGGGGATTTGGATCAATCCAAACTTACTTGCTGTGTCTTTCTTTTAGTTCCACGAAAGACTCCACTAAAAAGAAAATTAACGAATTTGGTTTCTGTTGATGCTGGCTTATGCATAGCTTCTAGGACCTCTCTTCATTTGACACTTCTCCCCCCTAAAGCTATTCATGCAAATTTGTGAACGCCCACACTACTGTTGGCTATATCAAGCCATGAGCAGTGTTTGTTGCAGGAAGTTAACTAGCTTCAACATTGTTCCTCATTCTTGAGTGAGACTAGCCCAGCCCTTGTGACTTGGCACCTATTTTGAGGCACTGTTGTGCCAGTGGTTGGGCAGTCATGATGCAGATGCCCCCTTGGCTCTACTCTCTGGATAATGATTATTTTGTTATATAGATGAACATTACATCAGAATTCAGCAGCCATGGACTAGATCCTCAAAAACATAACCTCTGTTTACAGAAGCCACATTTGAATGCATGGTCATATTAACTACAATAAACCCCATTACAATGGTTCTTGGCCCCGTCCAATATAAAAAGGACCTCTGCCAACTCGCCTGAAGTTATTTCTAGAAATTTCCAGAGATTATCTCATGGGTGCTTATTAAAAATCCTGTCATCTACCACATAGTGCTTGCTGTGTTTTCACTCCTACCCTCCTCAGTGAGGCTAGCCATAACCCTCCGACTCTGCTGCCCACCACTGAGCAGCCACCCCCTCAAGGCCCCTAATTCCAACATGCCGCATTGACTGCAGGCCAAAGCAGAAACTGAGTCCTTCCCTCCCTTTGCATGACCCTCTTTACACCCCAGTGTCTCACCGTGTTTTAGTGAAAACAGTTCCTCCTGTTCTACTTTCAGTCACTTTCCTCAGGACTCACACATGAGCCTCTACAGAAGTAATGTATATTTTCCTTCTTTTTAAAAAATTTTTCCTTCTTTTCATCATTCATCCCTAGGAGTTCTAAAATCAGCCCTTGTAGGACAGATTTATGTTTTTTCTACATTAACATGCTTCTTCATAAATGGAAGAAATTAAAAGACTATGGCAATACCACTACTGGGATTATACCCTAAGAATCATGAAACACCAGTTCAAAAGTGTGCCCCAATGCTCATAACAGCACAATGTACAATAGCCAAGTGCTGGAAGCAATCCAAGTGCCCATCAGTAAATGAGTGGATCAAAAAACTATAGTACATTTACACAGTGGAATTATATGCAGCAGAAAGAAAGAAGGAGCTTATACCCTTTGTGACAGCATGGATGGAACTGGAGAGCATTATGCTAAGTGAAATAAGCCAGTTGGTGAAGACAAATACCATGTGATCTCACCTGTAAGTGGAACCTAATAACAAAACAAACAAGCAAGCAAAATATAACCAGAGACATTGAAATAAAGAACAAACTGACAGTGACCAGAGGGGAGTGGGGAGAAGGATCATGGGGGAAACAGGGGAAGGTACATCAAGCAACATGTATAAAGGACCCATGGACAAAGCCAAAGGGGGTAAGTTTGAGGGTGGGAGGAGGGGGTGGGTGGGGTAGGTGGCCATGGTGGGGTGAAAATGGAGACAACTATACTTGAACAACAATAAAAATAGATAAATAAATAAATAAATAAATAACAAGTAGTATATACTAAGGGCCAGATATACCATTAACAACAAGTTCCAAAGAGTGAGATCTCTGTGGAACATATTTCACAAGGACAGGCACTAGGCAAAGGATGGTATCAATCTAAGAGCTCTGGTTAGAACACATTTGACATAAGATTAAAAAAAAAGACTATGGCAATAATAAGAAGAAATACAACAGAAAAATCTCTAGGATCCAAGTAATAATCCCGAAAGAAATGTATAATCTTGTATGGCCATTTGAAAGTTTGAGTTGTAGCTTGAGAAGAATTTTTGGTGAATAATTTCAGAAAAATATTTGGCAAAGGCTGTATTACCCATATCCTCTTTAGATATAAAATTACTTGGACACAGAGCTGTATTCCATAGGATGAAGGGCAGGAAGCCCTGGTGGTAATTGGTGGATACAGGAAGTGGCTCTTTGAGGAAGGATAAATTTAATATAGGGAAAAAAAGATGGCACTGCCAGTGATTATAAGGGAATCCTCTCTCTTTGCCCATATGGAAGAATGTGCCGTCAGAAGGAAAGTGGGCTAGAGAAGCACAAGCTGCAGAGCTTTCTGGAAAGCGAGAGGTGAGTGAAGACATTGAAGCCTAGATGGTCAGGGAGGTTCAGTGTGGGGAGCGGGGGATGCCTGTGGAGTGAGACAGTGTGGTTCTCCAGATGAGCGATGGCAGGAGCAGGGGCTGAGCACACACAGTGCTTGCTTCCACCTGTGGGGCTGACCTGGGGCTTACCCTGTCACTTGGCAGGTGGAGTGAATGAGGCCAGACTAGAACATCCTTGGCTTCCCCGTGCTTAGGTGGCCTGTTGTGGGCTGGCAGTAGGTCTTTTAGATGCATCATCTCCCACACTCACGAGAAACACATAGTTTGCTGTTAGGATTCCTTCTCTCTCTGGTTTCACTATTAGACAAATGTCTTTCTGTTTATCCAACTTCCTGCCTTACAATGCCCCCACTACTGGTAAAACCTGAGAGAATGTGTGTTTGCCTTAGCAATGGCTGATGCCATGACATTTCACACAGTTTTCAAAAGCAGCAAACATCATTAAATGTCTCTTGGTCACTGCAGAAATATAGAGCTTTATCTCTGCTTGACAGAAGATTAGAACCTAAAAGTATCTTACAGATCATATCCTTCTGTTTGATGCCCTGTAGTTTGTAGTTTATTAATCCAACAGTTATTTATTGACCATCCACTATGTGTCAGGCACTATGCTTGAAGCTGGGATACAGAGGAAAACCAGACAGAAGTTACCCCTCCACTAACAGAATTTGCAGGCAAACCAACATGGGCAGCATAGAGCGCTGTGGGATTACATTAAAGCAGCCCCTAACCTTGCCTTGGGGTATCAGGAAAGGTTTCTTAGAGCCAGTGATGTGTCAGCTGAGACCTGAAGGGTGAGAAGGAGCAGCCAAGCAAAGTGAGGTCAGGAAACTGAGCCCAGAGAAGTTAAATGGCTTGTTAAGGGAAAGCAAGGCCTATTTCTCAAACCCTTAAGCTCCCAGTTTCTATTCATTCACGGGTGATATGGCAGGCATATCCTAAGCAGTGGAATTACAAAGAAGAAATCACGCCCCCTTTCTTCAATAATTCCACGGTCTAATAGAGAGAAAAGTACATAAATAATTACAACATGATGAAATAAGTACTTTGGCAGCAGCGAGCACAGGGAATTTATGATGCATGCAAAGGTGACATTTTACTCAAGCTAGGGTAGAGAAGGGCATCAGAAACAGCTTTCCCGAAGAGGTAACTTTCGCAGAATTTTGAATGACAATTAGGTGGTCAGCAGTTGAAAAGTCTAAGAGCAGTCTAGGTCAAAAGTGCAGCCTGTCTGGAGGGTGCAGAAGCACCAATCCCATTCTTCCAATAGGGAGAATTGTGAGTTATACAATGTGACTGGCATACGTGTGTGGGCCAAGAGAGAAGATCAAAAAGTGGGACTGGAGAGGCAGGCAGGAGCACATTCTGGAGAGATTTGCAGTGGGTTGTCAAAGATAATTAGACGTTATCTTTGAGACAGTGGGAGCCAATGGATGACTTCATTTGAGACTAACCAGATTTATCCCTAAAATGCCATTTTATCAAAAATATGAAGACTATATGGGCAAGGCTAAGGTTAGAGGCAGGGAGACTAGAGGAAGAGCCATTGAAGGAATCTTGGTGTTTGAGATTGTCTGAGTTAAAGCAGTGGAAACAAGGGGAAATGAAGGATTTTGAAAAATATTTAGGGGTGAAATTAAGGCGAGCAGCTTGTCCACGTTGGCCTGGGATCTTCCTGATTTTATTTCTGAGAGTTCAACATGCTGGCAACCCCTTGGCCCTGGTACAACTGAGATGGTGGCTTATCCTCAGTGAAATTAACTGGAGAGAGAAACATAGAAGGAAAAGCCAAAGATGACGCCCAGGGTTTTAGATTGGGCACCATGGTCATGGTGGTGTCACCTATTAAGAGAGAGAAATGGAGAGAAAAATTGCAGAGTTGGGATCTGGGGAATATAAAAAAGTAGCTTTGTACATGCTGGGTTTTAGTCATTACTCTTTGTCCAGGTGGAGGTTTGTAGTGGTGGGATGTGGTTCTAGGGCTCAGTCAGCAGATATGGGTTGGAAATGGAGACTTGGGGTCAGCCACAGGTAAATAGTATTTGAAAAGACTGCTGGTCAATATGATGAGCAAAGCAGACACAGGAAGATCTCTGTTCCTACCTATCTATCACCGTCTACTTATCTATATGTATATATGTCAGATAATTTGGAATGTTTATTTTGAACACGTAGTCAAGCTTTAAAACAAGGGAGGTAAAATTACAGAGATCAGAAACGAAAAGAAGACACTAAATCACTGTGTTGAACTAACAATGCCAAAGGGCCAAGGGAGGAAAAGGGAATCCTCTGGAGGCTAATTTTTTATGTAAGATCTAAAAGTCATGGTCCTACTCTGAAATGGGACCCTGTGTAAAGTTGGACATCAGGAAGGGTTCATATCTCTGAATGAGCATAAAGCAGGACTTCTGCTCAGAACTATTCTGGCAAGAGTAACTCCTAAGAAAGCGGAACCTCAAGAAAGCCTAGACTGAATCGATTCCTTTGTAACTGATGTGCTATGGGAAACGTTCCTGCTGTATAACAAAGCACCGGAGATGACCGTGTGCAGGTGGGCCGTCTGTACCCCGAGGCTCAGAAAGCACAAGGAATAACAGAATTCACAGATAATAGAATCTTCTGAAAGAAGTTTTAAAATAAATTTGTTTAGAAATTTAAAGAAATAAAGGAAGGAGTAAAATACTAATGTGAGTATAGAACATTAGGAATAAGGAACAACTAGATAAAATAGATATTAAGATTAGAAAAAGCTTATTAAAATTAAAAAATGAATAAATAAGTTATACACAAGACTAGATAGCTAAATAGGGAATTAGTAAACTGAAGTATCTGAAGACAGGACTCAGAATGCAGCACAGAGAGATAAAGAGATAGGAAACCTGAAAGAGAATTCAGGAGATATGAAGACCTAATGAGAAGCTTCAGTATACACCTGAAAGGAATTCAAAGAAGTACCATATGGGGTGGGGGAGAGACAATGTTGAAAAGAATAGTGGAGAACAATTTTGCATGTGGTTGTGAATCTTTAGAGAGATATCATACAGTAAATCCTCAGCAGGGCATGCCAAAGAAATCTATAGTTAGACAATTTGTAATAAAAAATGCAGGCATCATGGATATTGAAAAACTCTGAAAAGCCATCAAAGAGAAAACACAGACTATTTATAAAGAAATTACAGTCAGACTGACAGCAGATTTCTTTTCAACAACAGATGTCAGTGACACACACAGAAAAGATAACATCTTCCAAATGCTGAGGGGAAGGCAAATGCTGAGGGGAAAAGAAAATCCAGAACTCTATGTCAAGTTAAATGATCACCGAAGAGGAAGAATGAAATCGAAATATTTTCATAATGAAGTTCACTGCCCACAGGCCCATTCTGAAATAATTGCTGAAGGACGCACTTCAGTCAGAAGTGAATTGAACCCAGAAAAATGGAGTGAAAGGCAAGAAGTAATAGTTGAACAAAGACCTTTGTAAAATGCAGTAGTAAGTCTGGTAATGATGGACTACAAAATATAAGAAAGAGGGTGAGTATTTAAAAACAAAGTAAAATTATATTTTAAACAATAAGAAGATGGAGGAGTTTTCTTCGGTCTTTAAAATGTTCTAAGGTATCTGTGCAGGAAGGTGACGGACACACTGACCCACTGGAGTAGAGAATGCACTTTAAAATTCAAGGATGGCAACAAAAAGAATATAAACCAAACAATGAAGGAAAGGGAAAAAGGAATTCAATACATTTAACAGATGACAGGGAAAAAAAAGAAAAAGTACATCACAGAAAACAAAGTGAAAAGGTAGAAATTAGATATATCAGTAATCATAAAAAATGTAAATTTAAACTTGCCTGTTAGAATATAAAAGTATGCAGAATGTACAGTTTTGTTATAATGTTTGCTTTAAAGTTGGAATTTATTCAAACATGGTTGACATATTAGGGGGCACTTGGAACCTAACACTAGTTTCACACTTGCTTCTGTGTACTACTGTCTGTGAGAAACACTAGAAAACTTCGCCCAGCCGTGTGGAGGCAGACCAGGTACACAGGCTTCTCTATCAGCTCCTCGGTTCACCACACGGGTCACGAGCCACACCCACCCACAGTGATGTTACCACTCTCCTTCTGATTCCAGGCAAGCCTCCCTGCCCACCTCACAGTAACTGGCAAGCTGCAACCCTTCTGACAGCTACTTCCACAAGCAAACTTCAGGTGTTTTTCAAGGTAAATGCCAAATCTACTGCAGTAGTTCTGTATTTCTTGACTGTTTAAAATGTATAAGAATATGCTATTCTGTGTTTCTATCTTTTTAAAAAATATGCTACAGATAGAAGTTTTGAGTATTTGTACCTGTAAGCCAATTATTCTCACAAGCCCTGTGATTTTTTATTGCTCAATGTTGCACAATGTGGTGATTTTTAGGGCTGCCTATGTCATATGAGAGCAGAACTTACTACATTTTTCAATATCCAGGTATCTACAGAGTTAACCGCTACAGTATAATGGTATAAAAAGTTTAATATCAGAGAATGAGCTGCGCTAGCAAAAAACAAGCCAAAGGAAAGCTGAGATAGCAATATTAATATCAAACAAGAAGAAATTAAGGTGAAAAACATTAATAGAGTAAAGAAAAGATTGGGAGGTCAGTCTGTGATGGGAAGAACACCTTCTCCATTGAAACTGGAAAGAGAGAGATCAGAATGAGTCTGAAAATACACCAATGTGTCCCTGGGGGAGTGGGAATGATGTGGGGAAGCCCCTCCCTGAGCCTGAATCCTGTCTGTGAAGTAGGAGGGAAGGTCCTGTGGCGGGCTGACTGTAGCCATGTCCCCGCTCCAGCAGGAGTCCATGTCCAAATCCCTGGGATCTGTGACAGTGTTACCTATGGGGCAAAAGGATTTTGCAAATGTAACTAAATTAGGGTCTTCAGAAGGCCAGATTATCCTGGATTACTCAGATGGGACCAGGGTAATCACTGGGCCCTTACGTAAGAGGAAGGCAGAGGGAACGAAGTCAGAGTAAGAGATGTGAGAACAGAAACAAAGATGCAGTGATTTGAGAAAGGGGTGAGAGAGGGGCCAGGAACCTCCAGAAGCTATCAAAGTAAAGACAGAGATTCTCTCCTGCAGTCTCCAGAAAGAACACAGAGCTCCTGATACCTTGACTTTAGACCTCCAACTTGCAGAACTGTGAGAGGTTAAAGTTGTATTGTTTTAAGTCACTAAGTTTGTTTCAGCAGCAGCAGGAAACTAATGCCATCAGCTCCTGGACATAAGAAGAAAGCTGTGCAGCCAGGGGCTTGCGGAAAGTGAAACACTCCCTGTGGAGAACTGAAGGGGGAGCTGGGCGAGGAACGCTCAGAAGGATTGCCAGGCAACACCAAAGCCCAGCTGGCACTGGCAACCTTGAATGTGTTATGAGACCATCCCATGCTTCTGTGGGAGTTCCGCCACCCCTGTGCAGAAAAAGAAAAGGGAGAAAACGGGGGCTCATCCAGAATTGGAGTTTTCTCATTTAAGTGTGGCAGAGGAATTGGTAGGCAAGAAAGAATGCGTCATACAGTCTCAGTTGGCTGCAGGATTTGTCTGAAAACTCAAAAGACCAGTAATGTGGAGGGGTCAGTGGATAAAGGGTCTTATTTTTGTCCACAAATACATTCAGTTGTACTTAGCAAGTGAGAGGGATATGTGGGTAAGAGGTAGTTGTTAGAAGACCCAAGATTAAAATGTCCTAGTGAGTAGGTTTGGCTGATGTTAATGTCCAGGATATGATAGGTGGTGGGAACTGCTAGGAGTAGTCCAGTATACAAGCACATTCTATTCTTTCTTCCTTAGCAATAGAACTTCTAGCTAGACTCATGGACACCACAGGTGAAGAATGTGCTTCTAGCCTCCCTTGCAGCTTCACATGGCCATATGACAAAGGCATACTTGTCCATGGTAACTGAGAAGTGATATGTGCAATCTTGGTCATGTCCCTGGACAAAGCAGCATGCTCTCTCTCTACTGTCTTTCTCACCTGAAAAGTGATGACTGAAATGTAGACATGGTGGTGAACATTTAAGTCTGGGCCCTTAAAGATTTCATGTGGCATAGTCGACATACCAGTGTGAAGTTGTTTAAGCCACTGCCGTGTTAGAAATCTTCCACGCAACTGAACCTCCATCTTAACCATAGGTGTGTTTGGCTGCAGTGAAATGGACCCAACTTGAATGACAGTGATTGGATCAAGGAACTTTCAAGTCATCTAGGGTAGTGACAGGAGAGAATAATTTTGACCTAAATGGCAATATTCTCAAAGAATAAAGGGATAGGTCAATGATAGAGGAAAAGGAAAATAGGCTACTATAGGACTGCAACGAGTCTCAAAGTAAAATTGAGTTTTATCTGAAGGTGGTAGGGTTTGGGGTTACAAATGGCTATAGGGAGAAAGATAATTGGGACTTCTGTTTTTGTATGTCAGGTGTGGGGTGATGAGCTGTTTCCCACAAGAAAGCTGTAGGAAAAGAAGTACCATCAGGGGAGGTGTCATTTTCAAGTAAGGTGTGTGTGTGTGTGTGTGTGTGTGTGTGTGTGTGTATGTGTCAGGGGAGATGCATTCTGTGGTAACTATGAAGAAAGAAGAAAGTTTGTTAACCGTTGCACAGTTCTCCAGCACAGGCAGTGGAAAGTGTCAAGAGTGAGGCAAATGTACAAAATATATGCCAGGTATAGGAATTGAGCACGGTATGGTTTGATGATAAAAAAAAAAAGGAAAGACGACTAATGTATCAGCCAGCATGTTGACAGGCAATGGAATCTGATTCAAATCATTTAATTGAAGAAACTTAAGTGAAGGGACTAGTCACTTAGGTGTAGGCGGTATCATGGGGACCAGCAAAGAATGTCAAGGCACCCAAAACCAGCAACAGGCACAGCCATTGCACACCTGGGGGTAAAGGACCGTGAGGAGAGTGGGGAGAGCTGGCATCACGGAGGCAGGGGTGAGGGTGCCTAACAGGCACTGTAGTTGTGGAAGGATGCTTCTTCTGCACGAAATGCAGCTCCAAGTGGGGACCTAGTGGAAAATAAACACCCTGATCTCTTTCTCCCTTTTCCCTCCAGGATCTCCATTCTCTAAACCCAACTGGAAGCCAGTGGGCAAAGGACACCAGCTGACGCAATCCATAGATAGATTCATCCTCCCTAACAATCAGAACAGGGCACTTAAGAGTAGATAATGAAATTTTCAAAAAGGAAATAACTAGCACTAGTTAGAAAGGAGGGTGAATTGATCAATTAGCTGATCTCAAGATTCCAAACAGAATTTTGGTTAAAGTTGTTCTGATGCCAGAACAGACTGAGGTCCTGAATGGTATCTGAGGTATATACATAGCAGCAGGGATATTAAACTTCCTAGCTGGTAGGAGACTACAAACGAAAATGTTGCTTCACTTCTCACCACGCTACTAAGCACTCATGAGCACCCTTATGCTCAAGAGCAGAGCTATTTTCATTAGCTCTTAGCTAAGAGAAGGAGCTGCCAATACGAACCCTTAAAAGCACTTGTACCTCTTAAAGATAGCTGGACTGCAGTAAATATTTAATGCTAATAGCACAAAATAGACTAAGGTTCATATTGATATATTTTCCCCTGGATCTCATTAAAGAAAAAAATGAATAAAATTTAGAATTTACAAACAAAAGTTTGGTTAAGTATCCATTTTTAAGATGTACTATAGATCCATTATTTTTCCAAATTTTGCATTTTAAAAGTTTTAAACCTACAGAAGTGCAGAAAAATAGTGTAATAAGCACCCGTATTCTTTATATTTATCAGCTGTTAATATGTTGTTATGTGTAATTTATGTCTGACTCTATGTCATCTATCTATAGATATACATCTCTTTTGACTATACTGTTTGAAAGCAAGATACAGACATCAAGCCACTTCACACTTAAATACTTCAACTTGCATCTCATAAGAACAAAGACATTTTCACACATGTTCCATCTCTGCTCGCTATAGTTCAAAACTGTTGAAAGAATAAAATGAGATGATATATTAAAAAGCACTTTTTAGTAAAGTTTACTGGTTAGGAGCTTGGCCACTACAGACCACATTGTTCTAAGCTTTTTATGCCTCGGTTTACATTATCTTCCAACCACATTTAATTTCATTTATAATTTTAATAGCTTGATTATTTTATGTTTAATTTTTCAAACATCATGGAATTTATTTTGGAGCATAGTGTGTGACACGTGTAAACATTGCTTTATTCCAAATAAGTTATCAGTTGTTCCAGGCTCTCTTGTGCAAGTTTCCCCCCTTCTCTTTCCATCCTGAATTAGGATGCTCACACAGACACAGATGCTGGGAGTCCTCACTTTGCACAGTTCTAACGTGCATGCATTTTAGTTACTAGGTTTGGTTAAATTATGCCAATCCTCTAACAACACGATTCAAACTCTGGCTCCCATGGTACATGAAGTGTGAGTAATTGTGTGAAGCACAAGCTAGCTTTTGGCCTATAAATAACCAGGTAAAAAACAGAGACACAACACAATCAGTGACTGACCACATTCCTTCAAAACCTGTCCATGGCCAGTCACTGTGCACCTGCTGCTCAGTTCATGCACGGACTGGAAAGTGCGTAGTTACATTGCCTCCTTATCTCTGAATGATAAGCACAAGTGACATTTGCTAAAACTGGTCAGTCAAGCATGGGAATTAACCAACAAAGATGAAAGTGCAACAAAGAAATGAAAAGTGATAAAAGTAGAAGTAGAATTGGAATTGAACACAGCAAAGTTATAAAAGAAATCCTGAGAATGTTGACATAGCTGTCAATGGAGAAACTCTAGATAAGACACCAGAGGGACGTAGTGAATGTCAATTTAATGGCATAAAGGAGGAATGTGGTTGTGACAAGAAGATGAAGATGTCCCAGAGGAAGTGATGCCAGCAATAATAATCCACATTAAATGAATTCTCAGAGATATTTTGCAACAATGAAAGGACAAAGGATAAAGTAATAGAAATGGATTCAAACTTAGAAAAGAGTGTGAAAAGTTGGAAAGGTATAAAAAAGATGCTTCCTTGGTATCATAAGATGAACCATGATGAAGATGGCAGTGTTCAAATAACTTTTGATGTTTTTTACAGAGAAATAAAACACTTTAACTTTCAATGTTTCTAATACTCTAAGTTTCATTGTGTGAAATAAATACCAGTGTTTTCTTCCATTTTTCCTATGCGTTTAGTGCTGACAAGAGAGTTTTCCATGTTTTCCCCAAATTTTTAGACTTCATGAAAAATTTGTAATTTTTCTCATTGATTATTAAAATTGCTTAGCATTTTTTCAGCTTTCATGGTCATTTTCAGTTTCTGTTTAGTTCAAACATCTTATTTACTGCCAGTATACTTTCTCAAATACTAGCATTTAAAATCTGTTTTACCATATGGCAGAGCAAGTTTCTCTCTCTCCTTTACAATTTTTTAAAAATTGTTGCTATTCTCATTCTTTAGGTCAATTTTAACATAATTTTTTCAAATTCCACCTTCCATGGAGTTTTGATTAAATTATGTTGAACACAATACTCATTTGGGGAGAATTAGCATCTTTTTAATATCACCTGTGTTCAAGTTATTCGTTATGTAATCTCGGTAATTTTTTTGTAATTTTCTTCATGTAGGTCTCCAACATTTCTTATTAAAGTTATTACTGAGAAATTTATATATGTAGGTATTGTTTCAATTGAGGTAATTTTCTTCTATTTTTAAATTGGTCATAGACACTCAAAAAAATCTTTGAATAAAAAGTAATCAATATTGTGCACTGTAGATCAGGGGCTGGCAAAGTACTGCCTGGGGACAGATATAGTAACTCTTTTGTACATTAAAATGAACTTTTTGTAAGTAAAGTTTTATCAAAACACAGCCATGCCCATTTGTTTACATATTGTCTATGACTGATTTTGTGCTGCAAAGGCAGAGTTGAGAAGTTGAGGCAGAGACAGTCTGGCTGGCAAACCTGGGATATTTGCTGTTTGGTCCCTTACAGAGCAGGTTTGCTGACCTCCGCCGTTGGGTGTACAATAGGCCTACGGAGTGCTCATCATTTCAAACGAGTTTTCAAAGTTGATGCTCTTGTGTTTTTAGGGTATATGTTTACATAGTATCTAATGATGACATATTTGTCTTCTTTTTTTTGTATTTAGCTCTATCACGTCTTAGTTTAGTCACCTGAACATCCATAATAGGTTAAATAACTTTAGAGAGTACTATTGTTTTCAATGGTAAAATCTGCTGTTTTCTTTTAATCGCAATGAAGATTGAAAGGAAAACACATCAGAATTTTTTTATATTATTAGATGAATTTTTAATGTATTAATTCAATATTGTTCACATATGAATAATATATTTCACATGAGTATATAAATATATGATTGTATACATAATATATAAGTATTAAAGTAATTGTATATCAATTCATATGTCATATGGTTTTTTTTATCATGCTAAGGAAAGGATTCCTAGCTTACTGAAGTTTTGTCATCAAAATTTTATGGAATATTATTTCCATTGGTCTATTGATAATGTGGTAACATATATGAGTATAGTTTAAAATTTGAAGCCATCCTTGGACTACTAGAATAAAACTCTTAAAAACTTCACTGTATTTGATTTACAACTACTTATTTTTTATTTTGTTATCTATATTTGGAATTTTGTAAGTTCTATTTTAGTCTTACTTTTGTACTAAGGTTATATAAATATAACTGAGAAATTATCCATTATTGTTTTGTGTTCTTGGAATAGTTTCTAAGACAAGATAATTTTTTGATCCTTGGACTTTTGAACTCAAGTTTAAAAAAACACCTTGGTCCAGCAGCTTTTTTGGAGATAATGCACTGACAGATTAAACATATTTATAAATGAGCCCAGGTATATTAGTCAATTTAGGTATTTCCTTCCTTAATTAGCAAATTATGTTTGTTCTAGAAGCACATTAATGATTTAAGATTATATTAGAGAGCAGCACTTCAACTTTTCTGTAGATTTCATCCCTGTCCACTTTTAATATTGTTTATTGACTTTTTTCTCATTTTTATTGATTAGACATGCTTGAATTTTTCACTTTTGTTGACTTTCTGAGAGCCAGCTCAATCTATCTATTTGACTGTTTTATTAATTTTTTAATGAATTATTTTCTGGATTTTGTCTTTATTAATCCACTTTCCATCTTTCCTTAATTTTGAGTTTATTTTCTAACTTGTTGATTTGAAGGCTTATTTCACTTTATTTCATTTTTATGGTAATAATTAAACCAAAGTTTTGGCTTACTGAAGTTCTTGCTGCACATCTCACTTTATAATAATTATCACTGTAATTTTCTAAATAGCCTACAATGGTGATTTCAGCCCACCTCTTTAAATTTCTTAATGTGTAGGATTTGGCTATATTTTTTCATTTCCTTGCATTGTGATCAAATAATATGACCTACAGTTTTTATTTTTCAAAATATGTTTAAGGGTTATGATCTCATAAGTGGAATCTAATGAACAAAATAAACTAATGAGCAAGATAAAACCAGAGGCACAGAAAAATGGAATAACCACTAACTTACACCATACAACAGAATAAACTAAAAATGGATAAAAGACTTAAAACATAAGCCATGACGCCGTAAGTGTCCTAGAGGAAAACATAGGCAGCAAAATTTCAGATATTCCATGCAAGCAATGTTTTCACCCATATATCCTCTAGTGTAAGGGAAGTAAAGGAAAAAATAAACAAATGGGACTACATCAAGTTAAAAAGCTTCTGCATGGCTAAAGAAAACAGCAAAATGAAAAGGGAACCAGCCCTATGGGAAAACATATTTTTGCCTATGATACCTCAGACAAGGGTTTGATCTCCAAAATATAAAAAGAACTCATATAATTCCACACCAGGAAGCTAAACAATCCAATTAAAAATGGGCAAAAAAGAATAAATACACAATTTTTTTATAAATAAGCAAAAATGGGCAAAGGACCTGAACAGATACTCCTCCAAGGGGGACATACAGAGGGCCCAGAGACATATGAAAGGATGCTCAACATCACTAGCCACTAGAGAGATGCAAATTAAAACCACAATGAGATACCACTTCACACCAATGAGAATGGCCATCATAAACAAATCAACAAACAACAAGTTCTGGAGAAGCTGTGCAGAAAAAGGAATCCTAGTACACTGTTGGTGGGAATGCAGATAGGTGCAACTACTATGGAAAAATATGGAATTTACTCAAAAAAATAAAAGTGGAACTGCCTTTTGACCTGGCAATTCCATTGCTGGGATTATACCCTAAGAATCCTGAAACATCATTCAAAAGAACATATGCACCCTACTGTTCATAGCAGCATAATTTACATTAGCCAAGTGCTAGAAACAGTCTAAGTGCCCACCAGTAAATGAGCAGATCCAAAACTATGGTACACTTATGCAATGGAATACTATGCAGCAGAAAGAAGGAAGGAGCTCCTACCCTTTGCAACAGCTGGATGGAACCAGAGAGCATTATGCTAAGTGAAATAAGCCAGGAGGTAAAAGACAATTACCATATGATCTCACCTATAAGTGGAACATAAACAACAAAACAAACAAGTGAAGAAAATATAACCAGAGACATTGAAATAAAGAACAAACTGACAGTAACCAGAGAAGAGGAAAGGGGACAGTGAGGCAAAGAAGGGGAAGGGTCATCAAGGAATATGTATAAAGGACCCATGGACAAAGAAAATGGGGTGAGGGGAGGATTGAGTGTGGAAGGTGGGGAGTGGGAGGGCTGGAGAGAGTAATGGGGACCACTGTAATTGAACAACAATAAAAAAAAGAAAAAAAAGAAGAAAAAGATTCTTTATCCTTAACCTTTGGCATTTTAATTATGATGTGTCTTGGAGTGGGCCCCTTTTCATGCATCTTGTTTGGGACTCTCTGTACTTCCTAGACTTTCATGTCTATTTCCTTCACCAAATTAGAGAAGTTTTCTTTCATTATTTTTTCAAATAGATTTCCAATTTCTTGCTCTCTCTCTTCTCTTGCCACCCCTATGATGCAAATGTTGGATCTCTTGAAGTTGTCCCAGAGGCTGCTTATACTATCCTCCTTTTTCTGGATTCTTTTTTCTTATTGTTTTCTGATTGGTTGGTTTTTGTTTCTTTCTTCCTTATATTCCAAATCATTGATTCCACTTTATCCATTCTACTGTTGTTTCTCTGTAAATTATTCTTTATTTCAATTAGCATATCATTCATTTCTGACTAGTTCTTCTTTATGCTGCTGAGGTCCTCAGTAAGTTCTTTGAGCAACCTTATAACCAGTGTTTTGAACTCTGCATCTGATAGATTACTTATCTCCAGTTCATTTAGTTCTTTTCCTAGAGTTTTGATCTGTTCTTTCATTTGGACCATGTTTCTTTGTCTCCTCATTTTGGCAGTCTTCCTGTGTTTATTTCTACGTATTACATAGAGCTTCTTTGAATCCATATCTTGGTAGTGGCCTAATGTAGTATGTGTCCTGTGGGGTCCAGTGGCACAGCCTCCTCTTTCACCCAAGCTGGGTTCTCGAGGTGCACCTTTTGTGTAGGCTGAGTACACCCTCCTCTTGTAGTTGAGATTTGGTTACTATTGGCAGATCAATGGGAAGGATTTTCCCAGGACAGTGAGCTGCAAGGTTTGGCTGTGACCACTTACCACCAGTGTCCGTCCTTTGTGGAAGATCAGCTATGCAAGGGCAGGGTAGTGGTGCTCTGTAGCTGTTCACTGGGTGCACTGGCTCTGGGATTTCCCAGGTGGTATAGACCAAGGTTAGCCTCCATTGTGTTTTGCCCAGGGCCAACCTGCCTCAGCCAAGAAGCAATCTGAGATGGCTGCTACTTGTGCTGGGCTTGGAGATTCCCAGGTGAAGCCAAGCTTTGAATCTAGGCTGGCTACTGCTAGTGCTGGGCCTGGGGCTCACTGAAGCAAACTATTGCTTGTTTGATAGGGTTTAGGAAATTGTGAAGCATGAGCCAAGAGCAGTCATGCATATGGAAAAGTAGCTTGGGTGGGTCCATAAATTGGGTGGGATGGAGTCTCTGGGGATCTCCAAGGTGGGTCAAACAGTGTTAACCATGTTGCTGGAGACTCAGATATGGCACCAGCTTGACGGCTCTGTGGCTCTGTTGAGGGAGGATTCAGAAAAGGGACAATGGCCTCTGCTTGCCTTGATGCCAGACACCTCAGTTTCTCCAAGTATGCCACTGGTGCCTTTCAAGCTTCCACCCCAGTGCTGGAGCTCAGAGGGAGTAAGACTGAGTAGGTGAGTCCATGTATGGGTTCTTTAAGAGGAACTGCTTTGGGTTTCAGCAGTTCTTCCACCAACTCAATCCCCATTGATTTTTGCAGCCAGAAGTTATGGGGGCTTATCTTCCTGCACTGGAACCCTGGGCTTGGGGGTCTCATGAGGAGCTGGGACTCCTTGCTCCTGAGATATCCCTCCTGAATTTTTATCTACCACACAGGAGAGTGAACCAGCCTGTTCCGTGTCTGCAGCCCTCCTACCAGTCTGAATGGATGTGATTTCTTTAATTCGACAGTTGTCAGATACCCAATCAGCTCGATTTCTGATGGTTCTTAATGATGGTTGTTCTATATTTTAGTTGTAATTTTGATGTGGTTGTACAAAGAGGTGAGCCATGTCTGCCTATACTGCTATCTTGTCTGGAAGTCCTCTCCACCATTAGCTTATTAATAATATGACACTATTATTGTATTGTTCATTTTGTCTCATCTAATGTAATCAAAGTAATAATGCATATCAAAGTAATGTCTTACAGAAAGATAGAGAAGTCTTATAATCCCTGATTTATTTCATAATTGAGAATTTAAAACATTTTTCTCAACCCTTATTAGGAATTTGACATAGCAAAATATTACTGGGTCACAATTTTTTTCAAACCCCTTTTTCTTTTTGTGTGGCAAAGGATATGACTTTTGCTAGCCCAACTTTTCTTCTTGAGAAAAGGAAGTAATTCTGTTGTTAAATCCCCCGCTTACAGAGACACTGGTTAATTTTTGATGTTGCTAATTAGAGAAATACAAGCTTAATTATGTTTATGAATATCAGAAGGAACCATTAGTATATTAAAAATAGAATGAATAAATTCCATAGATATTTGAATTGACTTTTGCAGTTACATAGAGAAACCATCACTCATTCATTTATTTAGCAAATATGTGTCTTCATCAGCCACATGCCAATTCCTGTGCTTGTCACTGGAGATTCAGAGGTCAACAAGTATACTTAGTCCCTGCCATGATGAAGTGTGCACACAAGTGAGCATATTTTTGCATTTATTTTTAAATGGCCTCTTCAGTGTACTCCACAAACATTTATTTTATGGTCAACATTAAGAGGCTTAGAAAATCAATCATGGTACACCGATATCATGGCACATCAAAAGCCAAAGAACCTGTGTTATGGAAAGAAAACAACAATATGGGAAAATGTCTGTAAGAGAATACTGAGCTAAAAAAAATCAGGCCAAAAAGTGTTAAATATACTCTCAATTATTTAGTAAATGCATAGAAAAAAAGGAAGAAATTATGTAAAGTTGTAGCATTGTTTGCCTCTAGGTGGCAGATTATAAGTGATCATTTTTATGCTTCTTTATATTTTTCTGTACTTTTAACTTTTTCTCTCACCAACAGATATTCTTCTATAATATAAAAATGCCAAATAGTCTGTTTAAAGTATCTTGATCCTGGTTTTTCTTATGACAAAGAAGTGAATTATCCTGTTTAAAGGTGATTCATTACCCTTCATTACTTTTCAGTTATTTGATTTAACTAATTACATTTGATTTCTAGTTTTCCCTTCTGGATATTCTTTTTCAAATTAGGTTTTAAAAAAATTATACTGGTCTCACAACATGAAATTTAATGTTTTCTGTCTTTTTTATAGCCTAGAAGAGTTGAAAAGGAGATATCAACCGAGTAGGGGTCCCCAAGACCACCCCTGGATTTGGTGATATGTTAGGTAGTACTCATGGCTGTGACTTTTTACAGCAAAAGGACACAGAGCAAAATCAGAAAATGGAATAAGTGCTACATCCAACCTTAACTTTTAGGTTTGCTGATATTATTTAATATTTATTTATTAGGTTTCTGTATTGATTTACGAGTCCTTATTTGGCAATCACATTACAGAAAATCCACCCTTACCTGTGACAGATGAGATGAAATGAGATGAGATGGACAAGAGAGAGAGGGAGAGAAGGAGGGAGAGGGATGGAGAGTGATTTATGGTCAATCATTGTTTCTTCTGTTTTTCTTACTATATCCTGGTGTCATTGTACTTGTCCACTTTCTATTTGTTTGGAGTCTTATTCAAATCTTTCCCATATGTGGGGTACATAGATACTTAGATGACATACATTTTCAGCTCTTGCATATCCTCCTTTCCCATGATAGGCCTTAAATATCTCCTTTGTCCCCAACAGATCCATGGTACCTTGACTGGTTAAAGATTCTCAGGTTAAACATATTTTCTCTCCATATTAGTCCACTATGTTCCAGCTTCTAGTGTTGCAGATGAGAAGTTCAATGCCAATAGCATTTTCTTTTTCTTCAAAGGGCGACATGTTCTTTCTGCCAGGAATCCTGTAAGATTTTTTTCTAATATATAATGTTTGAAAAATTTATCAGGATATGCCTAGACATGGGATTTCCCCCCCTCAGTCCTTCCTAGAATTTAGTGAGTTCTTTCTGTTTGCAGACTCAGGAGTTCTTGATCACAGAGGAATTTTCTACTAGCTTCTCTTTAATTATTGCCTCTCTTCCAACTGTTTCTTTTCATTTTCTGAAATGACTATTATTGGCATATCAAAGCTCCTTAATCTTTTATCTATTATTTTTCTCATGGTTGTCACGTCTTTGCATTGTTGCTCCTTACGCTGTATATTTTGTTTGAAGCAGTTTCCTGCATTTGCTCTTACAGCTCACTGATTTAGCTCTCAAAAGAGCATCCTCTCTTTTAATTCACCCACTGAACTATTTAGTTTGAAATTATATGTATACCTCCAGAAATTAGGGCTTCATTTGAATTTCCTAAAGCATTCTCTCTTTGAGTATCTTCTTCCTTTTTCACATGATCAGACTTCATCTTTTTCTAGAGCACTTTTAGGTTCACAGCAAAATTGAGAGGTACAAATTTTCCTGTATACCTCCTGCTCCCCCACATGTGTAGCCTCTCCATTATCAACATTCCTCATCAGAGTGCTGCTTACAATAGAGGGACCTACACTGACACATCATAATTACCCAGAGTCCATAATTCACTTTATGGTTGGCCGGATGTCGTACATTCTATAGGTTTGGACAAATATATAATAATGTGTCCACCTCTATAGTCTGTCTAGGCTGTGATGTTCTCCTGATACATGCCCTTCTCATGAGGAGAAAAGACCTATAGTGGTTGTCGCTGCTGAGACCCCCAAAGAGACTAAATCTAGTCTGAAAAGTACTTTGGCTTCGGAGAAGCAAATAGCTCAGAGTTGGAAATTAGAGAAGAAAGGAAATTATAGTCAGATCTTTCTGTTTGCAGAATTTTTACTTATTTATTTGAGAAACATTTACTGAGGACCTCCTCTGTTCCAGGCACTCAGCTGGGATATGGAAACATGGTGCTGAGCAAAACAAGCATGATGCTTGTCTTCAAGGAAGCTAATGGGAAAGACAGACATTAAACAAGTGATTCTATAAATACATTCATAATTATGAATCTTGACAAGTGCTTTGAAGGAAAAGTCTGGGCTGAGAGTATGAGACAGCACAGTGGGGAACTGACTTAGTCCCACACATTCCCATGAACTGATTAACGCTTAAATCGCAGAACTTTGCCAATGTAATTTCTCTCTGAGAATATTTTTGAATTTGCTTTCAGTGGCAATTTTTTCATGGAAGCATCCTCTGCCTTGGCTACGTTCACTGAGGACATGATGTATTAATGTTTAAAAGTAGTGATAAGCTACATAAGGCTAAATCTTTCAGAAACATCTGGCTTTTTACTTGAAAGTGATCCCAGGCTAAAGCTGTGTAATCCTGAATTACTAAGCAGAACAAAAGTGAATATTGTTTATCATGTATCAAATATTTACTCCACTAAACAAGCTTGAGGAATCTGAGATATGCTTAAGAGAGGTTGTGGGTTGGGGTGGGGGAGGGGTAGTGGATAAAGGTGAGAGCACAGTTGGCTTCTGAACTAATTTCCTGAAGAATTGAAGCTCAGTAGTAAATGACTGTGACAAAGCATCATTTCTTCATTAAACTGCAGTAAACTAAAGTGAAGGTGATATTTCTTGGCTCAGTGATTCCTATAGCCTTTGCTTTTTTCATTACTTGGAGGAATTATGGTGTATGACTCCTTTTTTTATTGTGAAAAACTGAGTGAGACCTGAGAAAGCAAACAGATTAGTAGTGGATACAGCCCTAGAACAGAGTTAAGTTATTTTAAGTCCAGTGTTCTTCCATTTGTTTCCAAATCACAGATGCCCAGTCCTGAGAGAAAGTTTTGTTGATTTGTTGCCATGACTTAGCTGAACTTTATCACCTTATGAAACTGCTATTCCCAATAAATATTAGTAGAGAAAGAATTCCTTCATAATGAGCTCCAGGTCAAAATTTCTATGAGGTAAAATTACCATGAGTTATCATTTATAAGGAAAACTACAACAACATATTCTAGACTTTCTTTTAAAATTTATGTTTATTTTATTTACTTAAGTCAAATGGAAAATGAACATCATATTGCAAAAAGAGGGTTATCTGAAGTTGATCCATTTCCTGTTGGAAAGTCTAACTTAATTTCCGAATAGTTGTATTTACTGGTACCCGGGCAGTCTTATTTAATGTTAATTAAGAAATATTTGCCCTGGCTGGTGTGGCTCAGTGGATTGAGTGCTGGCCTGAGAACCAAAGGGTTACCTGTTTGATTCCTAGTCAGGGCACAGGCCTGGGTTGCAGGCTGAGTCTCCAGTTGTGGGGGAGCAAGAGGCAACCACACATTGATGTTTCTCCTCCTCTCTTTCTCCCTCCCTTCCCCTCTCTCTAAAAAAATGAATAAATAAAACCTTTTAAAAAAGAAATAGCCCTGGCTGGTGTAGCTCAGTGGATTGAGTGCGGGCTGGGAACCAGAGGGTCCCGGTTCGATTCCCCATCAGGGCACATGCCTGGGTTGCAGGCCAGGTCCCCAGTGATGGCCATGTTAGAGGCAACCATACATTGCTGTTTCTCTCCCTCTCTGTCTCCCTCCCTTCCCCTCTCTGTAAAATAAATAAATAAAATCTTTAAAAAAAAAAAGAAATATTTACTAAATATTTTAATATATGCTGGCATTTTCACATTTTTTTAAAAGATTTTATTTATTTATTTTCAGAGAGAGGAGAAGGGAGGGAGAAAGAGCAATGTATGGTTGCCTCTCACATGGCCCTCACTGGGGACCTGGCCCGCAACCCAGGCATGTGCCCCAACTGGGAATCAAACCGGGACCCTCTGGTTCCCAGCCCGCGCTCAATCCACTGAGCTACACCAGCCGGGCGCATTTTCACATTTTTATTTTATATATTATGTTAAACAGTCTTAATGCTTTGTGTTTTATATGTCACATATGTTACATGTGTATTATGAATACATACATATTATAGATATATGTGATAAGCAGTAAATGTTTATGCAAATATCTGCCTTATGTTATATACACACACATACACCCCAAGGCAGTAAGACTGTTTTACATAACCAATATGAACATATGAACATCAAAACTACCACTTTATAGTCAGCTTTATCTTGTCATTATTTCATAAATACTCAGATTACCTACTTAACAAATTGAAAGAAGTGATTATTATATGTAATGTCAATAGTAAGAAAATCAAATGCATTGAAGAAATTATGGAAAGGGATATTTTCAAATTATATATATGTATACATATATAATTTCACCATTCTTCCCCATGTACAGTCATTTTTGGTAAGTATGTATATATTATCATATAGTATTATACATTTAATATTGTATATAATATAGAATCATATGATTTTATACTTGGATATATAATATTATATATTACATAATTATATAATTGTATATAATATCACATAGTATTTTATATTTATTATAAATTATGTATAACATAATTACATATTCACTCAAAATGATTGCATATGGGATAGAATGGTGAAAAGAGAAGGCAAAGTCTAAGATTACTCCAGAATTTCTGATTTTTAAAATAGTTTTCATTGGCATTATTGATTATAACTTAAGAGAGAGTATTTTCTATGTTTTTGGACCATTTTGGGAGTTAAATTGCAAGTTTATGTTATTTATCTGTGTTATCCTAGAGGTTTTATGTTTTTCTTGCTCCTTTATGTTAACTTATCATTGATAAATATGTAGATATAGATGTTGCTGCCTGGAATGTCTGAGATTTTCCTACCGATGTTTTCCTCTAGAACTTTTATGGTGTCACGACTTACATTTCAGTCTTTAATCCACCTTGAATTTATTTTTGTGTATGGTGTAAGTTGGTGCTCGAGTTTCATTTTTTTGCAGGTAGCCATCCAGCTTTCCCAACACCATTTGTTGAAGAGGCTATTTTTATTCCATTTTATGCTTCTGCCCCCTTTGTCAAAGATTAATTGCCCGTAGAGACTCGGGTTTATTTCTGGGCCCTCTATTCTGTTCCATTGGTCTATCTGTCTGTTTTTATGCCAGTACCAAGCTGTTTTGATTACAGTGGCCTTGTAATATAGTTTGATATCAGGAATTGTGATCCCTCCTGCTTTGCTCTTCTTTCTCAAAATTGCAGCTGATATTCAGGGTTGTTTATGGTTCCATATAAATTTTTGAAGTGTTTGTTCTATATCTGTGAAATATGCCATTGGTACTTTGATAGGGATTGCATTGAATCTATAAATTGCTTTGGGGAGTATGGAAATTTTGATGATGTTGATTCTTCCAATCCATGAGCATGGTATATGTTTCCA
>PVJI01019013.1:0-32009 GCA_004026765.1 Micronycteris hirsuta
CAGATGGTATAGAAATATTCAATTCATGCTGGAGCTCAATTGGAAAGAGGAAGTATTTAGGTAGTATCACAAGTCATTAGATCACAACAGTGTTGCTGTAAGCTGTTTCATCCTAGAGAATTTTTGAATAACATCTGCTGACCCTGGGGCCTGGGCCTGTTCTGGTCTCTATTGTACTTCCAAGCCTCTGTTGATGACAACACTGCAGTCTTTTTGTCTACCATTGAAATCATGTTCCTGACATTGAGAACCAGTGTAACACTCCTGCAGGCCCCAGGGACAGAGAAATTAGGGAAAGATGGGGAGAAAAGGGAGAAAGGCAACAGAAGAAATTAAGAGGAGAAAGGAACAAGAAAGGACAAAAAGAATAAAGAGAGATTTACAAGGAAGGAAAGGGATTTGAGAGTGCAAGGTAGAAAATAAGGGGGCAGGGATTGAATTCAGAAGGAGAACATAGGTAGGTGGGAATAAAGGAGAGTAGATAACAGGGGAGATGAAAATTGGAGAACACTTAGTAAGTGCTGAGTAAATGACATGTAGGAAGGTGCCATTATCATACTATTCATCATTCAAAAGGTGAGAAGGTTGAGATTCAAGAAAGTTAAAAATTTTACCCAAGGTCATACAGCTACAGTTCAAACTCATTACCCTCACATGTGTTTTCCACAAAGAGCCAGGAAGAAGGAAGAATGTCCAGCTGATGACAGGGTTTGGTGACAGAGAGATCAGCAAGTGGGTTGGCTCAGGGTCCTTATCTCTCTTTTTGGGCCTCACATTCTCCATTAGTAGTACCTTAAGGAGGCTAACAACAATCAGCGACTCTCAACTGGAGAAGTACTGCCTCTCTAGGGGGTGCTAAAAATGTTCCAAGGCAGTTTAGGCTGTCACAGTGACTGGAATTCTATTTGGTATTAAGTGAGCAGGCTCCAAGAATGTTAAACATATTCCAATATGTGAACACTTCCTATGCAATGAAAAACAATTTTTCTGAAAATGTCAACAGCATCCCTGTTGAGAAATATTAGATGTTTGTAAGAATGTGAAGAGCTCTAACATAGTGGATTCCTACAGAAGAAGGGAGCACCTGTTGTTTCAAAAGCTCTGGGGCTTGGTGGGTCTAAGACCCTGTGGGTACTCCTGTGGTACCTTTGATGAAATACATGAGAGTGAGCCAGAAATCTAAGAAGGAAATGAGGACTTAGAAACTACCCAATTATCATTTTACAAAGGTCTTAGGGCATTAAATGGGGAGGGTGTTGCGGGTGCCCAGGAAGTTGATTCAACCACTGGAGGGCAGCAGGAGGATGGGGGTGAGAGATGAATAGGGATGGGGTTTTTTAAGGCCTGCCCCAGAAGATGGCATCATGGGTAACTCTTTGGAGATCTGGAAACCACAAAGCAGGTCGTGCCAAAAGCCCAATGGTTATTCTTAGCTTCTGGCTATCAGGGCTGGCTGAGTTGGAAGAGGGTAACTGGGGATGCTTTTTCCACATGGCACTGCTGTACTAGAAGGAACTATTGGCCTGTAGAATTTATTTTAAGGTTCTTCTCAGTTAGAGGGCTGGAGGGGAGGGAAGGTCAATTCTTGCCATGACCAAAGTGATTTTCTGTGGTGAGACTAGTTCAAGGTCCTTAGGAAGATTTTTCTGACTAGGTCCATTCACAATATTATCAAGGGACCCCAAACAGAAGAAGTAGAGAAGAATGTCACTAATAGAGAGAACATTAGAAATGTACTTCTTTTTTTATAAATTTATTGTTCATTGGGCCAGATATTTCATACCCATTAACTCCCATTTTAGCCATCATAACAAACCATTTGAAAAAAATTCTGTTTTATAACAGATGAGGAAACTGAGGGTCATATAAGTTAAAGGTTCTGCCCATAGACTATGATGTAAAAAATAACAACATGGATTTTAGTTGAGAAAAGTGTAATTTCAAAATCTGAGCCCTTGGGCAAATTCAGGAAGGATAAATAGAACTGGTGGCAGAGGAAACATTAATTAAACCTGGTTTTAAGAAATGATAAGTGTCTGGGCCACAGTCACATGGTCAGAGAGTGGTAGAGCATCTCCTCCTCATTACTAACCACCATGAAGCAGTATAAGGACTGGGAGTTACACAGACATACTGTGAAATTTGTCACCAACATGCACTAGCTGTCTGATCTTGGGTGAACCACTTTATTTTGTTGAGCCTAATTTTTCTCATTCATTAAAATATTATCTATAAAAAGAGGCTATCAAGTTTTCATGAAGACTCAATGAGAAAGAATTTAGAAAATACCTAGTATAGTCCTAGCATAAAGGAGTTGTACAACAAATGGTGACTGGCAGTAGTCCTTGGTGTAGCAGAAGGGACCAAAGGAACTTTAGCTCTCACAACTAGAGTCTTGATGCCCATTCCCTATGTTGCTCAGAGTGGAGGGGAAGGACTTTGATATGAGGTTTTGAGATAAGTTACAAAGCAGGCCAGAAACATAGCCAGAGTATCAGGGTTGAGTCTTGGGTGGGAAAGGGATGGCCTCGGTACTGAACCCCCTGATCTCTTACCAGTTAGCCTTCTGGTCAGGCAAAGCCACCTTAGATTGTGCAGGCTGGTTGGGGCCTCACCTATAGGTTAAATGGCCTAACCACCACTGTTAGTACCATCGTTACCAACAACCAGGTCTGGGCAGGAAGCTGAGTTTATGTGAGCTCTGGGCCTCTGAGCACTTACTCATTGAAAACAAGGTCAGGGGCAAAGTAGAGCATCCTGGAGTTGACATTGGTAAAGGACCGCCAGCCCATGGCAAACACCATAAGCCCCATCCACGAGTACTGAATGACTGCCATCTGGTCATCCACGTGCAAGTTGCGGAAGCCTGGAGATAAGGAAGAGACAATGGTTAGACTGGGAAATGATGGGCTGGGTGAAGTCTGGGCCTCTGCTGTCCTGAGAATCTCTGGCACTCAGGCCACCTAGGAAGAACCCCAGGAGCCATCAGTACTGGGGAGGAGGGGGGAAACAAACTATATGGTGGGAATAATATTCCTTGCCTTCTCTACTGAGTTGCTCAAATGAGAAGATGATGGAGGCAAAAGGATATTGTCACTTGGAAAAAGAATAATGTAACACTGACTGCTTTCAATGAACACACTCTTTCTAAGCATGTTACTTATTTAAACCTCACTACAATCCAATAAAGCAAGTACTATTATTATCCTCATTCTGTGAATCAGTAATAGTGAGTCACAGAAAGGTTAAAGACCTTGTCTAAGAGGTTAGTAACTGGCAGGCCAGGGTCCAAAACCAAGTCGTCTGACTCCAAGGCCTGTGTTCATGATCTCTATGCCTTTCTGAAGATGCAGTGTCATAATAATTTCTCTCACATGAACAACACTATTTACTTTATAAAGCTCTTTTCTAGTGATAATCTTTTTTACCCTCTAACTACCCTGGGAATGGGGTATTATTACATATCAGCATATGGTAAAAGTGTTTGACAGCCATTGCCTTCTCCACACCATCTTCAGGTTCTTTTCTCTGACCCTCTTTCTGCTTCCCACTTTCTCTCCATTATTTTTTATTCAGCAAGTACCCTGGCCCTAATAGTTTCCAACTCTACTGCCATTCCTGCCCTACTGTTGTTATTATACACAAACAAGATCTCCATGGCCTGCCTCTTTAGACTAATTTATTGCCATTTGGCTTCTCATAATCTAGGTTCTAGTCTAACTGAACTTTGTGTAGCCTCATCTAATTACAGTACTCATTACACATAATTGGAATTTATCTATACATACATCTGTCTCCTTCACAAGAGTTGGAACTTCCTGAAGACAGAGACCACCTCTTATTCATCTTTTCTTCCCTAGTACATAGTACAGTTCAGATATTTGAGTAGGCATTTGAGAAATATTAATTAATGGACTAAGGAGCCTCAATCTCTTTTCATTTTATAAAATGGGATGATCTCCAAATTACCTCCTTTAAACTCAGAAAACAGAGTTTCCCAGATGCTACCTCTACAATACCACATAGGTAGGACAGATATGGTTATGTTCTCCTGGAGGTTTCTAAACAGTTGGATGCTTAAACCATCATCTCAGAGCTTGTCCCCTACCAGCACCCCATTTCTCTTCTCCACAGATCCAGAGTTATCTGAAATTCTGTCTTGTTATACCTTGTTAGGAATGATTCCATGAATTTTGATAACGCTTCTAACTTTCCTGTTGATAACCTCATCCGACCCTCATAAGAACCCCAGAGAGTAGGTGATGTGACACTTATTTTAGCAACAAAGAACATGAGGGCCAGAGAGGTTAACTGATTCACCCAAGGTTATATATTCTATATATGGCTGAACTGGTATTAGTACAGAGGTGTTCAAATTCTCTTGTCCAGTGTTTATTCCACTCTACTGCTGAAAGACATAGCTCAAGAGCTACTCAGGTCATGAGCTTTTCTTAGCTATAGACTCAGGACTAAAGTCTACAATGTGTAGACACATTGTTCTGTTGGGTTGGTCCTTGCCCACCCCCACACCCCATTTCCCTTTTCTTTTAGGTCCTAAGCCTATCAGACATCAAGAATTCTAGAGTCCCTCATATCAACATCCTTGGCTGCAATCTTAGCTTCCAGGCCTGTGCCCTCCATCTTCCTTGTAGTGATATTCTGACAGACTAGCTGGAGCCTCAGATTCCAGAGTATTTCCTCACTGAAGCCCCAGGACAGAATGCCTGGTGCTGACTCTTCCCAGTATGACACAAAAATGCAGGGGTCAATCATGGAACATCCAGAGATCTCCTGAGGAGGGTACTTGAGAACTCAAACCCTGAACCTCTCGGGTGGGAGGCAATGGGAAACAAGTAAAACCTTGGCTGGTGAGTGTGTGGATGTGATGGTGCATGGGGGATGAGGATTAAACTGTCTAAGTATCAAGGAAACTATCTATACTGATGCTTTTTTTTTCCTCCCTGAGATGCCAGAGAACTAACAAAGAGGAGAAAAATGGAGAGCTTAGTTTGCCTGTAACACTAATTAATGGTCCTTAGTTAGAGCAGCTTAACATTCAAGTCTATTTACTGTGTATACATCAGCAACAGAGTAGGCTAATTTTCCTATAGGTCTGATCTGATTATAAAACCTAACTTTGTTCTCTAATGTCTAGCCTTTGAAGTAGCCTGCTCAGAGAGCACAGCTATCAAGGGATGACTTGAGGAAACAGTAGTTCCAGCCTACTGGTTTCCTTCCGCACCCACACATTCAACACCTATTTGGCACCGTGTTAAGCTGTTATGAAGAAATACAGAGGAGTCACTTTCAGGTTTCTAAACACACAAAACAGGTTTGGAAGCAAAGGCAGTTTCTTTGAGACTCTGATTTCTCAATAGAATACAATGAACATCATTTGTTAGCAATCTGGAGTGGAAACCTATAGTCTTATGTCTTGTTAGGGAGACATGACCAAAGAAAGGCCAGTTAGGAAATCTATGCTGCTGTAGTAAACTGGACAGCCAACATCTTCAAGGAAGACAATTCATCCTTGGGACCCATGCATGGGCTACTAGGCAAGGTTGGTGGCAGCTTAAATTGACTTTATTGAAAGCAGTGGCTTAGCACTCAAGCCTAACTGTAATGACCAACCATTTACAGAGCATCTACTATGTTTCAGATACTTTACTAGGTGCTCTTTATATATAATTTCTATGTTCATAATAATTTTCAAGGTAGGGATTGTAAATGAGGAAACAGAAGCACATGTAGGCATGTGATTTGATCAAGGTCAAACAACTAGTGTATAGCTAATATTTGAAACCAGATACACCTGATTATAAATATACTGAATACACATTATCTACTCACCCACCCTCAATCAATAGTTATCATTTGTTAATGTACTAGGTACTCTACTAGGCAATTTACATATATCACCACTGTCACAGAAAGCTTACAACAAAATTTATCTGAGTTGGTGCCCTGTATAGTGCCTAGCACAGGACAAGAACTCAATCTGTTGAGTGAGCAAATAACTTGAATTACTAGGTGATTATTGATAATATAAATAACAGGTCTTATGAACTTAGTAATTGGCTTTTTTGAAACTATTCTTTTAAATGACCTAGGGTCACATATTATTTCGTTGGATAAACTAGATGGTGAACTGAAACTGTCTTGCAGACTTGTTAATGTTGGAGAGGACTTCCTATCCTGGGGGTTGGGCTAAGGAAAGCGAGTGACTCCTAGTCATATAAATTCTGCCAAAATGATTTCTACATTATTTTAAGACCAACAAATTAGAAATCAGAGGGTATGAGCCTAAGTTTTGGCTCCATTTTTTAAGTAACCAAATCTAGCAAGTTAGTTAACCTCTCTGAGCCTAGTCAATTGAAATGGAAATAACAGTCCCTATGATTCATAGGGCTGCTATGAGGATTAAGTGGAATCATACATAGGACAAGGTTCTGTATCTGATAAAATGGGACAATTTGGGTGTTTGGCAACTGCTTGGAAAGATTAAACTTAATCTCTGTTACACAAATGACAACCAGTTAAGTAAGTGAGAATTAAAACAATTTTTTCTTTTTTAATTGTTATTCTCTTACAGTTGTCCCCATTTTTGTCCCATTGTTCTCTCTTGCTCTGCCTACCCTCCACTCTCACAGTCAATCCCCACTGTTGTCCATTACCTTGAGTCCTTTATACATGTTCCTTGACCCTTTTCCTTCTTTTCCCCATTTTCCTTCTCCCCCGTCCTGTCTGGTCCCTGTCAGTTTGGTCCTTATTTCCATGTCTCTGGTTCTGTTTTGCTCATTTGTTTGTTTTTTTAATTATATTATACTCATGTGAGATCATATGGTATTTATCTTTCGCCGCCTGGCTTACTTCACATAGCATAATACTCTCCAGTTCCCTCCATGCTGTTGCGAAGGGTAGGAGTTCCTTCTTTTTTTCTGCTGCATTGTATTCCATTGTGTAAATGTACCACAGTTTTTATTTTTTGTATTTTTTTCTCCTTGTGTGAACACTGTTTTAGTACAGTGCATACACAGCCAGAGTCCTTGAGCCTTCTTCCCAGTAATCTTATTGGCTAGTCAAACTCAGTTTCCAGCTTCCCAAGCTGGGAAGGTGTTAGGGATGGTCTGGTGGCTGCAACTGGGCCTTGTGAGTTGTAAAGACAAAACAGGGATTTGGTGACTAACAAGCAATGTCTTCAAATGCAGTTAGTCTATATTATGATCCAAGTGGCCTTAGGTAAGGCCTTGGCCTCTCGCTGTGAAGCCCAGTGTTACAGAATTACAGGAGCACTAAACAGACTATGGATGGAGTGGGATGAGGAAGGGATTTGGAATCAGGAGGGGACCTGGGCTCAAGTTCTGGCCCTGCTACTTTCTGACTGTGTACTTGTAGCCAAGCATATCACTTCTCAGGGTTTCAGTGCCTTTTATCTATAGAATGGGTGGTGGGGGCAGAATCCCTACTTTATAGGATTTTTATGAGGATCAAATTGGGTAATACACATGAAACTGCTCTGTTTTTTATAAAATTCCACCTGAATGGCAGTTATTATTAGGAGGCATGTTGATCTTTCATTCCGTAAGGATTGGATTGGTTGTTGATGTTTCAAAAGAATCTTTGAATCATAAAATTTTTGGATTAGGAGAACTCTCGCAGAGCTTATGTTTCACTGGTTTCCAAACTGTAATCCTTGGAGTCCTAAGATTCTGCAAGAGTAACTCAAGGCTTCTCTGGGTGTAGTGAGGGAGAGTCATTAGTTTTAAATCAACCAGTTCCATTTATATCTGTGCATTATGTTTTGAGAAATAAAAAGTTTGGTTGCTAAAGGAAAGTCTTTGAATACTTGCACAGAGGATCGTTGAGCTCTAATATTTTAATAATCAGTCCTGTTCCAATAACAGATGGCCTAGGGAGGAAGTGAGTTCCCCATCACTGGAAGTATCCAAGTGGAAGTTAGACAAAACTTTTGTATTTCTTTGATTACCATGGAATTCACTGAATATTTCCTCCTACTATGATTCCTAAAGTTTTTAAAAGAGCACTAAAGTTCCTTAAAGCAAAGTTTGAAAAACATCAATTTAGTCTGAACCACTCTTCACACATTATCCAGATGGAGAAACTGAGACCCAGAAAGGGATAGGGCCACATAATGATTTACAAACAGAACTAAGACTAGAACCCAAGTGTTCCAACTCCCAACCACATGTTCTTTCTACATACCATCTCATAAATATTCTCATGATATGGCTCCTAAAGGTAATATTGAAGACAGAATATCAGTCAGGCTCAAAATTATCTTTGGGGTGAGCATATGTGTGCATATGGAGAAGAGCATCTTAAGACATATAAAGGTTATGTCTCTATGATCTGTGATTATGGGAAAATTTTCACACTATGTCTGTGGATTAAACATGATTGCTGTGTGCTGATATGAGGTATATGAGACACTGTATAATGCTGCTCTACTCATTTATTTCTGAGTTTCCTTATTTTTAAAGTGGGGTTTATAGCATTCTCTACTCCCATAGGGTAATGGTGGGAATTGTATGAGTTAATCAGCAGGAGAGGACTGGACATGGTACCTGCCTGGCTCATAAGGACATTCACTAAATATTATTGCCCTTATCTCATGCCCCCACTTTGTTTTCCTTACCAGGCAAGGCCTTGGCCCACTTTACCACATGTACAAGCTGTCTTTCACCCAGTTCATTGAGGCTAGACAGCAAGGCTGCGAAGGAGTCAGGCTGGTTGTTGTCATGTCCAGCACACACCACGCCTGGTTCAATGGCTTCCAGGACATTCAGAAAGATAGGCTGACACTCATAGCCTTCAATGTGTGACACTGCCAGCTTCTGGGTTGGTTCCTCAGTGGGGCTGTTGGCGCTGGAAACTTCCCCTTCCTCCTGTAGTTTCAGATTACCAAGTTTCTTCAGTTTCCGAGCTATTAGGAAGAAATGGAATCTTGGATTTATTATCAGTGGCCAAAACACACAGCACAGCTACCCTGTTAGAAAACCTATCTGAGCTAAGAAAATAAGGATGTTCATTATCTCTGGTCAGAGATTCTAAATTCCTTAAGGAAAAATGCTCAGTTTTACCTTGGTTGAACGAATGATCCATCATCCCAAATACCTACTAAACTCAAATTTCATATCCTGCTTTCTACTCAGTCCCCTTGTCAGAGAGACCTAGTATATTCTTGGATTAGTCTCTGCATAAATGCAGTCTTCAGTATTCATACCTTAAACCTTCAGTTAAATCATTTACTAATATAGTCACAATTCATTCATTCATTCAACAGACATTCAAAGTTAAGTCTTTTATTCTGGGTGACAAAAAGGACATAGGACTTAACCCTGTCTGGTACAGGAGAAATTACTACCCATAAGCAGTTAAAATGTCAAATCAGTAAATGTTACAACAAAGGTATTAACAAAAAAGACAATAATCTCTCTGCAGAGGTAGGGTCAAGAAAGACTTTATGATAGCATTTGACCTGGATCTTGAAGAATAGTAAAGGTTTCACCAGGCAGAAAAGAGTGAAAAAAGTATAAACAAAAGCACCAAGGAGCATTTGGGGGAAATAGAGACCAGTGTGGCTGGAGTATATATTGCATGTATGGAGAGAGAGGGTGGCTATTTAGGAAGTTGAAAACAAAGATGGGACCTGATTTTTAAAGGGCATGTATAACATGTTAAGAAGCTTGGGCTTCGCCATGGAGATCCCCAGAGACTCTCCCCCCGCCAATTTACAGGCCCACCCAAGCTGTTTTTCCATATGGCTGGTCTTGGCTCCTGCTTTACAACTTCCTAAATCCTCTCAAAAAAAGCAACAGCTGGCCTCAGTAAGTCCCAGGCCGAGAACTAGAAGCAGCCAGCCTAGATTCACAGCTTGGCTTTGCCTGGGAATCTCCAAGCTCAGTACAAGTAGCAGCCATCTCAGATTGCTCTATATCTCAAGCAAGGTGACTCGGAGCAAAACACAGGTGGGGGCTAACCTTGGCCTGCACAGCTCCAGAAACCCCAGTGCCAGCAGACCCAGTGGGCAGCTACAGACCATGTCAGAGCACCAAAACCCTGACCCTGCATAGCTGATCCTCCACAGATAGTGTAGTGGGCGACTAGTGGTCACAGCCAATCCTTACAACTGACTGGCCTGGGTAAATCCCTGCAATTGATCTGCCAACAGCAACCAAGGCTCAACTACAAGAGGAGGGTGTACTCAGCCCACACGAAAGGCACACCTTGAGTACCCAGCTTGGGTGACAGGGGAGGTTGTACTACTGAACCCTACAGGACACTAACTACATTAGGCCACACTACCAAGACATGAAGTCAAAGAAGCTCTACCTAATACACAGAAACAAACACGGGGAAGCTGCCAAAATGAGGAGACAAAGAAACATGGCCCAAATGAAAGAATGGATCAAAACTCCAGAAAAAGAGTGAAATGAAATGGAGATAAGCAATCTATCAGATGCAGTGTTCAAAACACTGATTATAAGGATGCTCAAGGAAATTAGTGAGGAAAAAAGATCCAGTGATAAACAAAGGATATACTAATTGAAATAAAGAACAGTTTATGGGGAAACGACAGTCGAGTGAAGCTGAGAATCAAATCAATGATCTGAAACATAAGCAAAACACAACCAATCAGAACAACAAGAAGAAAAAACAGTCCAAAAACTGAGAAAATTAAGCAGCTTCTGTGACAATGTCAAGAGGTCCAACATTCACACCATAGGGCATGAAATTGGAAATCTATTTGAAAAAATAATGAATGCAAACTTCCCTAACTTGGTGAATGAAATAGACATGGAAGTCCAGGAAGCAAGAGAGTCCCAAACAAGATGGATGCAAAGAGGCCTACTACAAGACCCATCACAATTAAAATGCCAGAAGTTAAAGATAAAGAGAGAATCTTAAAAGCAGCAAGAAGAAAGCAGAGAGTTACCTACAGGGGAGTTCCCATTAGACTGTTAGCTGATTTCTCCAAGGAAACTTTGCAGGCTAGAAGGGATTGGCAAGAAATACTCAAAGTCATGAAAAGGAGGGACCTACAGCCAAGATTGCTCTACCCAGCAAAAGTATCATTTAGTATTGAATGGTAGGTAAATAGCTTCCCAGACCAAAAAAAAACAAAAAAAAAACACAAAAAATAAAAACAAACCAAAAACAAACAAACAAACAAAAAACTAAAGGAGTTTATCATCACCAAACCATTATCATATGAAATGTTAAAGGGAGAAGAAGAAAGAGAAGAAGAAGGAAGAAGAAGAAGGAAGAAGGAAGAAGAAGAAATAAGAAGAAGAAGAAGAAGAAGAGAAGGAGGAGGAAGGAGGAGAAGAAGAAGAAGGGGAGGAAGGGGAGGGGGAGAAAAAAGAAGATCAAAACTATAAACAATAAAATGGCAAAAATACATATCTATCAATAATTGAATAAAAAAAAACAACTAAGCAAATAAGAAGAACAGACACAGAATCATGGATACAGAGAGTGTTTTGATGACTGTCAGATGGGAGTGAGGTGTGGGGGAATGGATGAAGAGGTGAGGGGATTAAGAAGTACAAATAGGTCCCAGAGACATATGAAAGGATGCTCAGCATCACTAGCCATCACAGACATGGAAATTAAAACTACAATGAGATACTACTTCACACCAGTCAGAATGGCCATTATAAACAAATTAACAAACAACAAGTGCTGGTGAGGTTGTGGAGAAAAGGGAACCCTAGTACATTGTTGGTGGGAATTCAGACCGGTGCAGCCACTGTGGAAAACAGTATGGAATTTCCTCAGAAAACCAAAAATGGAACTGCCTTTTGACCCAGCAATTCCACCGCTGGGATTATACCCTAAGAGCCCTGAAACACCAGTCCAAAAGAATCTATGCCCCCCTGTGTTCATAGCAGCATTTACAATAGCCAAGTGTTGGAAGCAGCCTAAGAGCCCATCAGTAAATGAGTGGATCAAAAAACTATGGTACAACCCTGGCTGGTGTCACTCAGTGAATTGAGCACTGGTCTGCAAACCAAAGGGTTGACGGTTCAATTCCCAGTCAGGGCACATGCCTGGGTTGCAGGCCAGGTCAGGTCTCCCAGTAGGGGGCATATGAGAGGCAACCACACATTGATGTTTCCCTCCCTATCTTTTTCCCTCCCTCGGCCTTTCCCCCGTGTAATAAATAAATAAAATATTTAAAAAGAAAGAAAAAAATGATGGTACATTTACACAGTGGAATACTATACAGTAGAATGAAAGAAGGAACTCCTACCCTTCGCGACAACGTGGGTGGATCTCGAGAGCATTACGCTAAGTCAAGTAAGCCAGGTTGTGAAAGACAAATACCATATGATGCGACCTATAAGTGGAACCTAATCAACAAAACAAACAAGCAAGCAAAACAGAACCAGAGACATTGAAATAAAGAACAAACTGACAGTAACTAGAGGGGAGGGGGTAGGAAGGGGGGGTGCTAATGGGGGAAAAAGGGAAAGGATTCTCAAGGAACAAATATAAATGACCCATGGATAAAGCCAAAGGTGGGTAGGATTGAGGGTGGGCCGTGGGGTTGGGGGAGTGGGGAGAGTGGTGAAGGGAAAATGGAGACAACTGTACTTGAACAACAATAAAAATGAATTAAAAAAATTACAAATAGATATTTACCAAGCAGCCATGGTGATGTAAAATACACTACAGGAAATGGAGTAGCCAAAGAACTTATATGGTGACCCATGGACATGAACTAAAGTGTGGGAATTGCCCAAGGGAGTGAGGGGTTCGGCGTCGCGGGGGGAAAGGGGGAAAATCAGGACAACTGTAATAGCATAATCAATAAAATATAATTAAACAAAGAGCCCTGGCTGGCATAGTTCAGTGGATTGAGCATGGGCTGCAAACCAATGGGTCGCTGGTTCGATTCCCAGTCAGGGCACATGCCTGGGTTGTAGGCCAAGTTTCCGGCAGGGGCCACAGGAGAGGCAACCATGCATTGATGTTTCTCTCTCTCTCTTTCTCCCTCCCTTCCCCTCTCTAAAAATAAATAAATAAAATATTAAAAAAAAGAATTTTGGGCTTTACCTTACAGATAATAGGCAAATACATAATGTTTTAAATCAAGAGAATGATGTACTTTGTCTATGTCTAGCACATCTAGATTTCTAGGTCAAGAGAATAAAAAGGCACATGTAAGTCTAGAAGAACTAGACATATTCTGGGTCCCTAGGGCTACCAAAAAGTATAATGACTTGGAATTAGTTCTCTCTCTCCCTCTATCTCTCTCTCTCTACACACACCTACACACACACACACACACACTTTTATAGTTAAAGCTCTCTGAACATGGAAAGGTTGCTAGGCACTCCTGTTATTTATTAGAGATGATCAAGCAAAGAGTAGATGCACAATGGTTAAGAATTCAAGCTGAAGCATCAGATAGGAATGAGTTTATAAATGGCCTTGAATGTCTCTTCCCATCTTCAGACTACCAAATTCTATCAGCACATTTTTTTGCAAAAGAAATAGGAATTTTCTGGTGTTGCAGGATTTCCCTCTAAACTCTATAACAGCCTCAGATACTGTCAGATATTACATCCATAGTGAATATGCACTGCAACACATATTGATTTTCTTCTTTAGCAAAGGGGTTAAGGGGAAGCTGAAGGGCTGAAATCTCCAATAGTAACAAAGAAATAATAGAATTTTCTTGCCTCTAATATGTCTGTAAAATAGGAACCATGCTAGGAGGCAGCCACTAGAAAGAATGATAAAAATAACATTATTAAAAACAACAATAATCCAAAACTCAAACTTTATAAACCATCCTCACCCACCCCATGCTCACACGCACTCAATTTAGAGGTCCTTGGGCAGACATCCTAATGTTTAATTCCCTAGCATTTATATTGGCACACATATAAATAATTGAACAGGTCATAACTTTGAGGCCTAGTGTAGGCAGATGCACTGGGGCAGATCATAAACCACTTTATCTCTAATCCCTTTAAAATAATAATAATAATAATACATTCAAAAGGTATAAAACAAAGAAAGAACTGGACTGCCAAGTTTAAATGAATAAATACAACAAAACCTGCCGCTGATCTCTTTCTGGCTCCTGCAGGAAAAGGTACTTATCTGAAACTAACTTGCAGGTGTAACTAGAGAAATAAGTCCCTCGAAGCAAACTACAATCATAGTGCAACTCAATGCAAGAATGGATCACATGTTTGGATCAACAACTAGGAAAGAGAAGGAAAAAATGGTGGAGCTGGTGGTTGAAGAGGAGCATAGAGTAAACTCAGGATAAAATAATAAAGGAGTCTGGAAAATCAACCCAGAGTGAAAGATGACCTATTGCTGACATAAGTTCTTGTAGGCAGCTCTACAGACTATAGTACCTACTCGATGTGCTGCCCTGGTACAGATTCTAGAGGTAGACCCCCTATTCCTCATTATTGGCACTTTCTGGCCTTGAGATCAGGAGTTGCCAGGCCATTTAGTCCTCTTTAAGCCTGGGAGAGGACAGAGACACAATTAGCCCTATGCCTGAGAAACAACAAGAAATAAAGATAACTATTTTTTCAGGGCCTTCTGTGTCTCACTCCATGAATACATTACATCATTTAATTCCACAATAATCTTCAAAGGTTAAGAACATTTCCAAATCCCTTTTTTTGCAAGTAAGTAAACTAAGGTTAACACAGCTAGTAAAAATTTGAACCTCATAATCTGAACCTGGCCTGCTGACTACAACAGCCATGTTTTTCTACTGTCATGCTGCCACTCCAAGGTGTCTGAAGCCCTGAACCTTACCTCTAGCCTAAACGACAGAGTTGAGGAATGGGGTTAGGGTTATGTCTTTCATGCCTTTTATCCTCACCATTTACTCCAAAATTCAGTAACTAGCATCAAAACTAGAAGCGCACAGACAGGAGGCTATGAGAATATTCTAGTCATGTGCCCAAAGTAGAAACAGGTTTGGGGCACTATAGTGGCCTATATAGTCACAGCATGACAAAAGAGGAAGGGTCCTTGGAAATCAGTTCATCCAGGGGGTCACAGTTTCAATATACCTTCAAGATCTACACAGGTAGACAGTGGTGTGTGTGTGTGTATGTGTGTGTGTGTGAATGGTAGGAACACTCGTGAATTGGAGTGAATGCCTTATTGCCTTCTTGCTCATGCCATGTACTTGCATGTACACACACACACTCATGCATGCTCCTAGAAGGCATTTATATAATATTTAAATATTTTCCTGAAACTCATATGTATTCCAAAGTTGAATTTAGTCCTAGTCACAATTTTTGGACTTTTTGTTGTTGTTGTTGGTTTTTGCTTGCCTGTGTTTGAATTTTATTTTTTAAAATATATTTTATTCCTTATGCTATTACAGTTGCTTGTTTTTCTTCTCCTCTTTATCTCCCTTCTACCCTGCACCCCCGATCCCAGCATTCCCTCCCACCTTAGTTCATGTCCATGAGTTCTACATATAAGTTCTTTGGTTTCTCCATTTCCTATATTATTCTTAACCTCCCCCTGTCTATTTTGTATCTACCACTTAGGCTTCTTAGTCCCTGTATCTTTTCCCCCATTCTCCCCCACTCCCCACTTATAACCCTCCATGTGATCTCCATTTCTGTGATTCTGTTCCTGTTCTAGTTGTTTACTTAGTTTGTTTTTGTTTTTAGGTTCAGTTGTTGATCGTTATGACTTTGTTGTCATTTTACTGTTCATAGTTTTGATCTTCTTCTTTTTCTTAGATAAGTCCCTTTAATATTTCATATAATAAGGGCTTGGTGATGATGAACTTCTTTAACTTCACCTTATCTGGGTCAAGTTCCACTTTATCTGCCCTTCCATTCTAAATGATAGCTGTGCTAGATAGAGAAATCTTGGCTGTAGGTCCTTACCTTTTATGACTTTGAGTACGTGCTTCCAGCCCCTTCTTGCCTGTAATGTTTCTTCTGAGAAATCAGCTGATAGGCTTATGGGAACTCCTTTGGAGGTAATTGTCTCCTTTCCTCTTTCTGCTTTTAAGATTCTCTCCTTATCTTTCATCTTGGGGAATGTAATTATGATGTGCCTTGGTGTGTGCTTCCTTGGGTCCAGACTTCTCTGGGACTCTCTGAGCTTCCTTGACTTCCTGGAAGTCTATTTCCTTTGCCAGATTGAGGAAGTTCTCCTTCATTAGTTGTTCAAATAAGTTTTCAATTTCTTGCTGTCCCTCTTCTCCTTCTGGCACCCCTAGGATTTGGATGTTGGGACGTTTAGAGTTGTCCCAGAGGTTCCTAAGCCTCTCCTCATTTTTTTTTTAATTCTTTGTCTTCATTCGGTTCTAGTTGAATGTTTATTTCTTCCTTCTGCTCCAAATTGTTGATTTGAGTCCCAGTTCCCTTCCCTTCACTGTTGGCTCCCTGTCTACTTTTCTTTATTTCACTTTGCATAGCTTCACTTTTCCGTTTTGCAACTGTACTCAACCATTTCTGTGAGCATCCTGTTTACCAGTGTTTTGAACCCTGCATCTGATAGGTTGGCTATCTCTTCATCACTTAGTTCTATTTTTGGAGCTTTGATATGTTTTTTCACTTGGGCCATATTTTTTTTTGTCCCAGCACACGTGTTACATAGTAAGGGGTAGAGCCTTAGATATTTGCCAGAGCATGGTAACGCATGTCACTGTGTTGTGGCGTAGTCTGAATTAATGTTTCTTCTTTAACTCCTTGGTTGTCAGACTTCCATACAGTTTGCTTTTCTAGCTGTTCTGGTTACTTTTTGTTTTTAATTTGTTGTTGTCATTCTTTTGGTTATGTGAGAAGGCAAAGTGTATCTACCTATGCCTCCATCTTGGCTGGGCAAAATTTTGGAACTTTTGACATTAATCCAACCTTTCCAGTAAAAGATAGGGAGGCTGAGGCAAGAGAGAGTGAGATTGCTATATCACATCAGGTCTGTTTTTAACTAACTGATTTCTACTTTTTCTCAGTAATTGCCTCTCTGAGCTTCTTCTATATTTGCACTGTCCAACACAGTAGCCAATAACCACATGTGGCTATTTAAATTTAAATTATTTATAACTAAATAAAATTATAATTTCTTAACGTCACTAGCTACATTTCATATGCTCAAAGGCCACATGTGATTAGAGGCTACTACATAGGACAGCACAGATGTAGAACATTTCCATCATCACAGGAAGTTCTATGAAATAGTGTTGTGAATCTAAACTTGTCTCTGGGGCAGCTATCCCATTTGTCATGCCCTACTCATAGGTAAAGAAGAAAAGCAGCCAAAGAATTTTACACAGATGAATTTATGAGTTTTTCTAAAAGGTGGAGGGGCACAAAGAGTAATTGGTGGTGGTACAGTTAGTGAGGTATATTTTGTCACCTTGACTGTACCACCAGTAACTCAGATCTCAGTGAGGTGATGACTTGTGGACCTAAACAAACTCATTACAAGCAAGACCAGTATGTTCAGAGACTGTGGGGAGAATCCATCAAAATGAAATAATTCCCTTTCTATGCATAGTGCTAATGATAACTTGGCTGGTATTTTCACATTCTCCTCTTCTAGACCTATGTGGCATCTGCTTAAGGAAGAAAGGCCACATTCCCACTTGCCTCCAGGACCTGGGTAATGTGTTATTCCTGTGGACACTATAGTTCAAATGGCACCAGGTGCTCTAGCCTCTCTGCCTGACGAGGGTAATTGTACTGAACATAAATGAAATCAGATTCCATTCGTTCTACTGGGGGATCCTCTGTTCTCTCTCTGCAGCAAAGGCCAGCATGTCACTAGACAACTTCAAATGCTGGACAATAAGACTTACTATTCTTAGCTGTTACTCAATGCCCAAGACCTTGTTTTCTTCTATGAAGGCCAGCCCCACACCCCTCCTGCCTCCTGCACCTGAGCCCCAGAGTCAGATCTAACTTTTTCATGTGATGTACAGGCCTGCTGGCCACTCTGTTATGACAGAGACCCATTAGTTTACTTAAATTGAGTGGTGAGGCCATGAAAAAAGAGACAGTAAAGGTGGATAATTCTAATAGTGTGTGAGTTAGTTTGCATCTCTTCCCTGTCTTTCAATCTCATGCCAGAGCAGTAATGAGAAAGGGCCACTGCCAAGGTACTTCCCTGTTCCTATTGGCTCTTTAGGGGATTGAAGCAACTGACACGATGCTTGGATCCTATGGGGAACTTACTTTTCAGCCTGGGGGCATTAGACCCCAGTGATGGCTGCCTCTACAGTACCAGAGAAATATTTTTCAAATTTGGATTCATGATGCATCTGTAAGGACAGTTACATGTTATTAATCTGTAGCTTTTATAGCCGCTGTGACTTTTAGGCTCTGTTGTAGCCCCATTCCCTGCCACCTCAAGATACAGGCTTTCTCATCCATGGGCAGGAGAGAGGCAAGGTGAAGTGAAGTTTCCAATGTCTTAGAAAGTTTGAATCTCTCTCTCTCAGGTCAAGGATGTTCCTCTTCCTCATGTGGCACTGAAAAGAATCACTTTCTGTGGTAGGTAGACTTCTAAGATGGCCCTCAAGTTTCCCATCCCCTGGTGTACAGACACCTTCTTTCAGTTATTTAGTCAAATGCTAATCTAGGTGCTGTTGTAAAAGAATTGGGAAGTTTTGATTAAGGCCACAATTCAGTTGAGTATTAAGGGTTCTTATCCTTGATAGGTTTGACCTAAACACATGAACCTTTAAAAGGAACTGGGCTCTTTCTGGAAAGACATTCATGGAGTCAGGGGGATTTAACATAAGGAAGATTTTCTGTTGTTGGCTTTGAAGGTGGGGGGTCCACATGGCAAGAAATGAGGGCAGCCTTGAGTAGCTGAGAGCAACTTCTGGCTAAAAGCCAGAAGGAAACAAGAGCCTTAATCCTACAGATACAAGAAACTGAACCTTGCCATAATCACATGATCTTGGAAGAGGGCACTGAGCTCCAGATCAGAATGCAGCTTAGCCAATACCTTAATTTTATCCTTGTGAGATACTGGGCTGAGAATCGGGTCATGCTGTGACAAACTTTTGACTTACAGAACTACGAGCTGATAAATGGGTACTGTTTGAAGCTGCTAAATTTGTGGTAACTTGTTAGTCAGCAAGAGAAAACTAATGTAGTTTCCTTTGGAAGTGTGCTTTAGGGCAAGATAATAGGCTTTGGAGTCAGAAGATCTTGGGTCCAAATCCCAGCTCTGTTATCTAACTAACTTAATAACTCTGAACTCTTTGCTTAGCTTCTCTGAGATCTAGTTTTCTTATTTGTAAAATGGGGATGACCCCACATAGTTCTTAAAATACTTTGGAGAACTGAATAAGAGAGTATGCCTGGCAGACAGTGAGCTCTCAAAATGGTTTCTTCACTCTCCATTCATTTCTAAAGAGTAGACAGTAAATAGCTTGGAGGTAACCTAACTCAGGCATGGGGAAATGGGGAGAGAAGGATTAATAGAGAACCAGATAGAGTAGAGAAGGGAAGGGAAAAGTAACACATTATAAAATGAAAGACAGTAACAGATTTTCTTCTGGACATAGCTGCCTATAAAACTGAATTCAGATCATGAGTGTAATTCTAAATATTACATAAACATAAAGTTATGTATAGTACAGGCCTGAAAAACTTTGTGAAAACAAACTAGGCTGTAATTATGTGAATGTATGTGAGTATGTGTGTGCAGGTGCTTATATATTATAATGCTTAAACTAGGGTTCATGAACTCAATACCTTCATTAGTTGGGCAGATATGTAAATAAGTAAAGTTGCCTAGTGAACATAAATAGAGTGGGCTGGGGACAGTAAAAGTAATTGAAGTCCTGCCTAGGAGCAGCCTATGCCAATTTTCTAAACAACAACTGTGCTGGACAAACAGAAATCTGCAAGTGAATTTTGGCCTGGGAAAAGTCAGCATATGGTTCTGGTTTAAATCATACCAGCCATCTTTCCACCCATGAGGATTAGAGTCAGGGCATATTACTCTATAATTTGGGCTTAGAAGGTCAGAAGAACACTGGATTAGGATCCAGGGAAGCTCACTATATGACCTCATTATTATCTCTTTCCTTCTTTTGTTCTTAATTTCCAAATATATATATATATATGGTATATATATATATATTTCCAAATATATATATATATGGTATATGGTATTATGGTATATATATGGTATTGTTTAAAATGACATATATATATGGTATTATTTAAAAGAAAATGACATATATATATGGTCCAAAAAATGGCCCAAATGAAAGAACAGTTCAAAGCTCCAGAAAAAAATACAACTAAATCATGATGAGATAGCCAACCTATCAGATTCAGGGTTCAAAACACTAGTAATCAGGATGCTCACAGAAATGGTTGGGTATGGTTGCAAAATAGAGGGAAAAGTGAAGCTATGCAAAGTGAAATAAATAAAAGTAGACAGGGAGCCAACAGTGAAGGGAAGGGAACTGGGACTCAAATCAACAATTTGGAGCAGAAGGAAGAAATAAACATTCAACTAGAACCGAATGAAGACAAAAGAATTAAAAAAAATGAGGAGAGGCTTAGGAACCTCTGGGACAACTCTAAACGTCCCAACATCCAAATCCTAGGGGTGCCAGAAGGAGAAGAGGGACAGCAAGAAATTGAAAACTTATTTGAACAAATAATGGAGGAAGACTTCTGGCAAAGGAAATAGACTTCCGGCAAAGGAAATAGACTTCCAGGAAATGCAGGAAGCTCAGAGTCCCAAAGAAGTTGGACCCAAAGAGGAACACACCAAAGCACATCACAATTACATTACCCAAGATTAAAAATAAGGAGAGAATCCTAGAAGCAGAAGGAGAAAAGAAGACAATCACCTACACAGGAGTTCCCACAAGACTATCAGCTGATTTCTCAAGAGACCTTACAGGCAAGAAGGGGCTGGAAAGAAGTATACCAAGTCATGAAAGGCAAGGACCTACATCCAAGATGACTCTATCCAGCAAAGCTTTCATTTAGAATGGAAGGGCAGATAAAGTGCTCCCCAGATAAGTCAAGTTAAAGGAGTTCACCATCACCAAACTCTTATTATATGAAATGTTAAAGGGACTTATCTAAGAAAAAGAAGATCAAAACTATTAACAGTAAAATCACAACAAAGTCATAACAATCAACAACTGAACCTAAAAACAAAAACAAACTAAGTAAACAACTGGAATAGGAACAGAATCATAGAAATGGAGATCACATGGAGGGTTATAAGAGGGGAGTGGGGGAGAATGGGGGAAAAGATACAGGGACTAAGAAGCCTAAATGGTAGGTACAAAATAGACAGGGGGAGGTTAAGAATATATAGGAAATGGAGAAGCCAAAGAACTTATATGTGGAACTCATGGACATGAACTAAGAGGGGGGAGGAAATGCAGGTGGGTGTAGGGTGGAGGGGAATAATGGGGGGAAATAGGACGATGTAATAGCATAACCAATAAAATATACTTTAAAAATAAATAAAATTAAAAAAAGAAAAGATGCCCTGGCTGGTGTAGCTGGATTGAGTGTGTGCTGTGAACCAAAGGGTTGCCGGTTTGCTTCCCAGTCAGGGCACATGCCAGGTCCCCAGTGGGGGCCACTGAGAGGCAACCACACACTGATGTTTCTCTCCCTCTCTTTCTCCCTTCCTTCCCCTCTGTCTAAAACTAAATAAAGAAAATATTTTGAAAAAAATAAAAAAAGAAAATGTGGTGGTATTCAATATTATTACATGTGTGACCTTGAACATAACCTTTAAGTTCTCATAAATCTCAGTTTTCTTCTCTGTATAATGGTGACAATCTGGCCTGACTACTGTATAGGACTATTATTAGAAGGAAATGAGATGATCTCATTTAATGTGCTCTGAATTCTGTAAAAGTGCATGCCAATGGGAAGGTTGTGATATTTTCTAAGAATGAATCTCTAGCTAGAAAACATTCTGAAAACCTGCCTAAGCTGGTCTGTACCCAAAGGTTGAATGACAGACAGGTTTTAGAATCCTAAGATAATAACAACATCTACCTCACAGAGGTGTTGTAATTTTCCCTAAGATAATGTATGTTATGTACTTAACACAGAAGAAATTCTGCAGGTTAATAAATGATGTCTCTTACTGTTGCTAGTTGCTAAGCTCCACATTGCTCCACTCCATCCCCTTCATCTCAAGCAGGTAAACCTCTTTCTGGAAAATCTAACTTATGAAATGTATTATTTCCACAGGAATTTAAATTAATTAAAGGAGGTTATCAGGGTGGGAGGGTTTCCAGACATCAAACTAGTATAATAGTAGTGCCCAAAGGGTTCTACAGGTTTCTTTAGGGACACTGAGAAGAAATAAAGTGGGCCTGAACATACACTTCCAGTAACTCCACCTTCTTTCAAATCAGAGCATAAGTGCTTTATTCTGGATCTACATTTGGGAATGTCAGATTTCATTTGAAGAATAGGTTACATTGCCAAGAAAATATTTGAAGACCTCAAATCTTGTGTGTTTTGGATCTCCCAACCAACCCAATCCTTAAACAAGATGAGTAGACTAAAGGCCAATGCTAAGCCTTGACCAGGTTCACACAGCCAGATAGTAGAGCAATAACTAGAACCAGCTCCCCTGACTTCTAGGGCAGTACTCTTTCCACTTTATCAGTTTGAATAGCATGTTAGTGGGGAGAAGGGTCAGCGGGAGATGAGTGTTGAAGAACTAGAAAAGATACAGGAGACCGGGAACAGAGCCAGTCCTTGGCATGTATGGAGTGAGATGTTAGTTACATGTACACCCAAGTCTAAGTGTTCACTAATAAGTGTAGGTTAAACTCTCTCAGGCAAGAAGCTTCCTTGATCTTCCCCACATACCCCCTTTCTTATTTCTGAGTCAAAGGAATAGCTAGGGAATAGAATATCAAATTTTATCTTTCAAGGTTTGTGTTGGGCTATTTAGTCTAATGGTTGTTAGTTCATGAAGGAGTAATATAATTCATAATAGAATGATATGCAATGTTGCATATCCTTGCCAAAGCACAGGATCTGACAGAAACTATTTTCAAGTCTCTCTCTGACTACTAGGCCAGAAGAAAGGGGCTTACTGTCCAGATGCCATCCTGGGTAAGGGGCATAAGATCATTACCAAAAAGCTTGGAAATGCTTTCACATACCAAGCTTTTCCACTGGAAAAAGTAACTTCATGAATTTAGAGCATACATGCTTTTACAATTACATTTAAACTGACATAAAAAACAAATGTGAAACAGTCTAAGCTGAACAGGTCAGGATGACCTGGAAAGCAAATGAGAGGGAAAAAAAAGAAAAAAGAAAAATAAAAGGAGGCCCAATCTTAACAGCATTAATTCTGTCAGTCTGTTGTAAATAAGAAAATACCATTGGTGTATTAATGGTTTTATTAAAGGAAAACCTACTAGCAGAAATATGCAATATTCAAACAAATAGAAAGTAGTTAAAAATAAAACACATTAGACTTTCTATCCACCTTAGGGAAATTCTTGCTGGCCTGGAGATTAAAATTCTGCCCCAAAGAGGTGAACTTCCCTCCCTCCTGCAGTCCTTTCTTGGCTTTTCTCCAGAATGTTGCTGAGTAAGAAAAAGGAGACACAAGCTGTGGCTGGTGTGGCTCAGTGGATTGAGCACCAGCCTGTGAACCAAAGGGTCGCCAGTTCAATTCCCAGTCAGGACACGCGCCTGGGTTGTGGGCCAGGTCTCCAGTAGGGGGTGCGTGAGAGTCAACCACACATTGATGTTTCTCTCCCTCTCTTTCTTGCTCCCTTCCCCTCTTTAAAGATAAATAAGATCTTTTTAAAAAGGAGAGATGACATGGAGATAGATACAGAGATGGTATGTGTGTGTACATGTGTGTGTGTGTGTGTGTGTGTGTGTGTTGTTTAAGACTAGAGAAGGAGGATGGTTGAAAATGGAAGCCCCAGGCAAGGCATGGAGAGTGCCTCTGACTCATGTTTGACTACTTCTGGACTTACAGATTCTGTATCCACTAGAATGAAACTGGCTTTATTTTTTAATTTTTTACATGTTTATTAATTTGAGAGAGAAATATCAATCAGTTGCCTCTGATACATGTCCTGACAAGGAATCGAACCCAAAACCCTGACTGGGAATGAAACCCCATTGTTTTGGTGTATGGAATGATGCTGCAACAACTGAGCCACCGGGCCGGGTTTGAAACCGGTTTAACATGGAGGTTCTGGGACAGAGATAGCATAGCAAGCTATTTCAATTTCTAAGTGCCTCTCCTCTCATGTTAATGCAAAGTTTGAGTCTGGCTTGGTGGAAGAATGAGGCCTCACACCTGGTGTAGAGGGAAGCATATAGTGTGAGTGAGAAGTAGAGGAGTGTGGAATTATGATGGCTGGAAGTAAGAAGTAAAGCCTGATCCACTTTCTTCCATCATCCTAACTTCAATAGGAAACAAGAGAAGTAGGCAGTAGTTGTTAGATTTTACTTTCCTCTTTCTGAAAGGGTCAAGTGTGTATATGTTCCTGAAAACAGAGCCACGTTGACTTTAGGAATAGCGGAAAAACCCATCTGACTCTAGGCTCCTAGTCTGCTTCAAGAGGGGCTGGCTGGCTTCTTGGGAGGCAGAAATGAGGCTCTTGTTTACTCAACTTTTATGGACAAGCTATTATCTTCAGCTCAGTGATGGGGCCTGAGCTTAAGATCTGGGTACTTGGCAGTGGTCCAGGAGAATGGAGGTAAGGGGAAACTTATGAATTGCCTAACAATAAAGTGAAAAATGGCCACAGGAACCTCAGATAGGCACAGTGGCTTCTTATTAAAGGTAGCACTTCCAGTTCCATCAGCAAATGTTTTTCGCAGCAGCATACTGTGGAAAGTAAGCAACTGAACCACAGCTTCACTGTATCTACTTGAGTCAGTGCCTGACTGTCATCACATATGATAAAGAAAAATCAAAAAGCACTCTACTAACACCAAATCATATTACAGAAAACAACAACCATGATATGATTACATATATAATAACTGCTACTACTTCTAGAGCTAGTCCTTAAAACATCACTGTGAGGTATAGAAACACCATGAGTCCAATGGGGGAAAGTCATCAACTAAGAGAGTAGCACCCAGTCCCAGGTGTTTCTGGGCTATTCACTAGACCTCTAGAACCTTCATTCTTCATGAGGCAGGTTGCCTTTCTTCAGTATCTGGTCATTTTGAGATGCTGGCAGTTGTCAACCTGGAATTTTTCTAACATGAAAAAGCTAACACTGCTGAAAGTAGCACCTTAAAGGTGGGCTTGCACCTAGAAGGCCTGATAACCAGATGCATGAGTCAGTTCCTCCAAAAGAGGCAGCATGCAAAATTGGGGAGAGCAGGTTGCTGCCATTTTGGATTGGGGGTTTCCTATTCTCTTTTCCTACCTACCTATAAGACAGGAGTGAGATGAGATATGGAAAATTCTTTACTTGGAGTTGTTTTCCCCTTTCTCTTCTGCCTTATTGACAAATATAGTAAACTTTTATATATATTTGTGTTTGCCTCTCTGTATACAGTGGGTAAGAATTAGGTAAGGGGTGGGGGAGGGAAGATGTGGATGAAGAGAAGGAAGGTGGAATTTAACAGTCTCATTATAGACACTCAGAGCCCAACAAGGACTCTATTCAGTCTTCTGAATTTCTTGCAGTAGCCAAACAATCTCATAATATTACAAGCATTATTACTCAGCTTGGAGATGAGAATGCTTCAAAATTAATGTCTGCGTGCTAACAGCTCACTAATCAAAGCTTCCATGCCTCATTTTCTGCCCTGTGGAGAGTCCTCAGTTTCAGTTTTATTGTGGCCAGCATGACATACCACACTGTGCAGGCTGGGGCTGGTGACCTTTTGTCTTGGCCAAGATCCACATTTTCTTCTTAGTTCTGAATGCCAATCCAAGTTTTTTGCAGGTGATTTCTTCAGGATTGGTGCTTACATTTTTTGTAATTGCTGACTGCTAGGAGGCTGAAATATCTCTCAACAATCAATTTTCATGTCAGCCACAGAACCACTGGTCCAATGGGGGTATTAAACAGGAAAAAGGGCATTTCTATGCTTGGCTTAAGAGATCTAAAAAGTATAGCAAAGACTAACTGGACTAAGGAGAATGGAACCTCATTCCAAAAGAGATGACTCAGGATAGCAATGCCATTCCAGTTTACTTTCTACATATACATTGGATTGGCATGGAAATATTATCAATAATAAACAGTCTGAAGAGCCTACTGGTTTCTGGGTGGTTGTGTATTTTTCCCCTTAGTTCTACTTCATACAAACATAATCCCAGAGAATGTGCATAAGTCTCCATAAAAGCATCCGCTCAGGTAAACTGTCTACGTGTAAGTTCAGTATAGTAAGAAAATGTTTTACACACATTTGTGATCTTAACGAATACACCCTACTATTTGTAACATCAGGTGGCACACTTAAAGCAAAGTAAAATGTTTTTAAACAGTCCAAACGAAGCTTTTTTCCATAAATTGTTATACTTCAAAAATACTTGCTTTTGTATGTACAACCTATTGTGTGCTGTGTACTTTTAGCTTTCTGCCTACTACCTTTGAAAATATTGCCTATGATATCATTTTACTCTTTCAAGAGCAACTGAAGGATTTTGGAGCACTCACAGCAAAAGTAAACAATAGTAAAATATTTCTGCTGCAATTACACTTTAAAAACTCAAGGATTTTAACTGGAAATTTTACAAGTGGGATACTTAGTCAAGTACATGATATGCAATTATCAATTTTGGTGATTACAAACAATTATTTACATCTAGCCATAGTTCTATAAAAGCATACTCTCAGAGATAGACTACAATGTATATAATATGCTATCCCAGATAGTTCATTTTGGAGAAATTGAGAGATACAGTCTCTATCTTTCCACATTCAAGTTTACTTGACAACTACAATTAGAGAGAAGTATGTTTTTTCCCCTATAATGTGTCATCAGATATGTATGTGACCAATTGGAGGATGGTGATCTAGGGTTGATTCAAGGCTGATTCAGAGACTATAGAACAAAGAACTGGTACCAAAAGTCATACTATAATAGCAGAGACAGATTAGGTCCCAGTGGTGACTGGGAGCATGTAGATGACAGTGACCGGAGAGGAAGGGGGAGGGAGATAATAGGGAAAGAAGGGGAAGGGTCAAGTCAAGGAACATGTGTAAAGGACCCATGGACAAGGACAACGTTGGGGGGGATTAAATGTGGGGGGTGGGGAGAGTAATGGGGGAAAATGGGGACAACTGTAATTGAACAACAATAAAAAATACATTAAAAATTATATTTGCCATACCCACTGGCCAGTAGAGGGCAAACTCCACTGTATTAGAGAAAAGAAAAAAGGATTGGAGGGAACAATGATGTTTATTGTATGCCTGTACGTACCAGTTTCTTTACACATTTACAATTCTTCAAGGAAGATTTTATTATTCTTATAGTGTGGTTAGAGAAACTGAATCTCAGATAGATTGATTTGCCCAAAGTCATCAAGATAGTAAGTGGCAGAGGCAGGACTAGAAAAAAGGCCTGTTGGTACTTAAGTCTATCATACTATTTCCACTATACCACAGGACCTCTTAAAAAAACTCAAAACAAAAAAAAAATCACAGAGGTTTTAAGTGTCCACCGACAGATGAATGGATAAAGAGAATGTGATATATACACACAAACACAATGGAGTATTACTCAGCCATAAAAACAAAATCTTTCCATTTGTAACACAAGGATGGACCTAGAGGGTTTTATGATAAGTTAAATAAGTCAGACAGAGAAAGAAAAATATGGTATGATGTGGAATCCAAAAAGAAAAAAAAAACTGAATTCATAGAAACAGAAAAGAGATTTATAGTTACCAGAGGTGGTGATTAGAGAGTGGGGAAGTGGGTGAAGGTGGTCACAAAGTACAAACATACAGTTATAAGATAATTACATTTTAAGGGTGTTATGTGCAGCCTGTGACTATAGTTAACAATACTATAGTTAACAATTTAAAAGTTGCTAAAAGAATTGACCTTAAAAGTTCTCATCTCAAAGAAAAAAATTTTGTAAATATGTATGGTGATGGATGTTAACTAAATCCATATTATTGTGGCGATATATAGATATATGTATTTATGATGCATATAGTGACATATATAAAATCATTATGTTGTATACCTTTAATGCAATGTTATATAAGATTATGTTAATAAAACTGGGAAAAACAGGTTGTAAGTGTTATGTCATGCATTGTGCCGGTAGATCTCAAAGTTTATAGGGCAATTCTGCTCTTCTGTGCATGTCTCAGTTGTAGGAGTGCTCAGTTATCTGAGAATTGTGTGTGTGTGGGGGGGGGGAATAGCATTTCTCAGAATTGAGACTTACCACTTGCATCTCCAACCTGAAAACTTTTAGCACTCTGATCTCGAGAATAAAGGAAGAGGGAGAAACTCCCAATAACTGAGTACCACATCGTTGATTTTTATGATACTCTACTGCCTGCTGCACTGGAGGTAGAGAGGATTCAATCGTTGGGTAGGCAGTGGTACCCAAATTCTACAAATAGGTAATTTCTAGGCCTCCTACTTTAGCAATGAGGTTATGTGGTAGCTCCATGATGAGGTTCTGGGTAGATGTTGGAATTCTGGTCACAGAGTAAACAAAAGAACTGTTAGACTTTAGGAAAGAGTGTCTAGATATCCAAAATATTTAGTCATCACTCTGTATGATGCTGGAAGTCATTATATTTCTCAGAAATAATTTTTCTAGCATGCTCTTTGGTCCAGGAATATGTACCTGTGCCTATGACATGAGTTGGACAATAACCCTGTTTTGGCCTGGATTGCATCCTGTTCTTTGTATATAATAATACTATAGACCCAACATGGTTTACTTTAGTAGTTTTAGTAGCCACTAGTACATACTGGTTGAGATATGGTGAGAATGATCTGCTCTTGATCATGAGGCATTCTTTTTATTAAAATCAAATTCATTGGGGGTGACTTTGGTTAATAAAATTATATAGGCTTCACATGGACAATTGTATAACACATCATCTGTACACTGTATTCTGTGTTCATTCCCGTAAGTCAAGTCTCCTTCTGTCACAATTTATACTCTCCTTATCCTCTTCTGCATCCTCCCATCCCCCTTTCCCTCTGGTAATCACCACAGTGTTGTTTTTGTCTATGAGGGTTATTTTTTGGTTTAATCCCTTCACTATTTTCACCCAGCCCCTCAACCCCCCTCCCCTCTGACAGTTGTCGGTCTATTCTCTGTATCTATGAGTCTGTTTCTATTTTGTTTGTTAGCTTACTTTGTTTATTAGATTCCACATATAAATGAAAGTATACAGTGCTTATCTTTCCACAACTGACTGACTTATTTCACTTAGCATAATAACCTCCAGGTCCATCTATGCTGTTGCAAAAGGTAAGACTTCCTTTTTTTCACAGCTGAATAGTATTCCATTGTGCTAATATACCAGAGCTTTTTTATCCACTCATGTACTGATGGGCATTTAAGCTGCTTCCCAATCTTTTTTAAATCATCACCCAAGGATATGGTTATTGATTTTACAGAGTGAGGACAGGAGAAAGAGAGAGATACATACATTGATGCAAGAAACATTGATCAGTTGCTTCCTGTACGTGCCCTGACCATAGATGGAACCCACAACCTAGATATGTGTCCTGACTGGGGATCAAACCCACAACCTTTTGGTGTACAAGACAAGACACTGCTCCAATGAACTGAGCCACCCACTCAAGTCCAATTTGTGCTTCTTAATCCCTTCACCTTTTCACCCAGTCCCCCCAAAACCCTTCCCCTCTGGCAACCATCAAAATGTGGTCTGTATCTATGAGTCTGTTTGTTTTGTATGTTTGTTTCTTTTGTTCTTTACATTCCACACATTTTTCATTGAATTTATTCTTATTGTCGACACTATGCAGATGTTCTTATTCCTCCTCTTTGCCTGCCTCTACCCAGCTCCCACCCTCAGACAATCACCACACCATTTTCCATGTCCTCGGGTATTACATATACATTCTTTGCTCAATCCCTGCCTTCTTTCATCCAGTCCCCTGTACCCACTCCCCTCCTACAGCTGTCAGTCTGTATGATGTATCCATGCCTCTGATTCTATTCTGTTTGTTTTTTTAATTGGATTCTACATATAAGTGAGATCATACATATGGTATTTGTCTTCCACCAACTGGCTTTTTTCACTTAGCATAATACTCTCCAGGTCCATCTATGTTGTAGCAAAAGGTAATATTTCCCTTTTTACATGCATGTTTGAAAAATGGATGACCCAGATTAGGTGTATTGTCTGCCTATAGGATAGAGTATTTACATATACTCAAGTTTTCCAAAATGCATTCTAGAACACAGTACTTTTGTAGGATATTAACAGGTGTAATGTGAAAAAATGGTTCTGTGGTTGAATTAAATTTGGGAATCCTGAGTTACTAAGCTCCTCACTTTATTGCAGTACTTGAGGTTTGTGAAATGCAAATATGTACAGTAAATCATCTTGAGGAGGAGCCTAATATTCAAGTTTTATTAATTTATTTGACCATAGAAATAATTTTTCATGGACCATGTCATGGAACTAGTTTCCTCAGAACCCACATGGGAAAACATTGGTCTATATGAACCTAATCCCAGGATCCAAGGCTGCAATCCCAGGTGTTTAGCAAAGTTAATATTACAGATTTCTCTCTCTCTCTCTCTCTCTCTCTCTCTCCCTCTCTCTCCCTGGCCTACTATCTCTTTTTCTACAATTTAAACCCTCATTTATACAGCATTCATGTTACCACTAATTATCTTTAAAAACAAATAAGCAAATAAACAAAATGATATGTGAACATGTCTATCCCATGTCATAGATCTTCAATTGCCTGAAGTCCAAACCTTTTAGCATAATAACCACATCCATTTTTACACTTGATCTTAGCCAAAAGGCCTAGAAGCAATAACCACATCCATTTTTAATGTGATTTCAGCCTGTCTTTCCCATTTCCCAAGATCTAACCATATTAAACTACTTGCTATTCCTCAAACCTTCAATGCAGTTTTTATGTCTCTGTGCCCTTTGCCTTGAATGCCATTTCCTGTCTATGTCACTCAAAATCTTTCTAGTCATTCTTATTTATCCTTTAAGATTAAGGTGTATTCATTATTACTATTTTTCCCTTCGTTTAACTTTTTGAGGGCGGGGATCATATCTTATTCATCTCCAATCCTCCAAAATGCCTACTATCATGGCTGGCACATAATTGGAACTCAATAAATATTTGTTAAACAAATATATAGATGAGTGTATAGATGGAAAGATGGAAGGGCTATCTAGTTGGCTTGTTAGAAGGATGGATAGATATATAGATGGATAAATAAATGCAGTGAAACTTGTCTGCTGAAGAACCATTCCATAAATAGTATTTCAATATTGGAATCACTCTCTTGCATACAGGACATGTGATCCAGAAATAGCAATACTGGGCTGCTCTTGAGCATGGAAAATGATGGAAGGGCTGACACCAAGACTGTCTTCAATACTGGAAACAAAAGCATCCATAACAACATTGGATCAAGGCTAAGGGCTCTCTAAGCCATACTCTCAACTAGAGAATTGTAGAAGTTGTAAAAAACCTACAGATCTATTAACGGGTTTAGGTCTCAGATGTGGAGTTCAATCTCCTAGTAGAAAAGATGATTCTGAAATACTATAGAATAACCCCTGAAGAAAATGGTGTACACCTCAGATTCTCACATGCTTTAAGGATTCACGTTTCTTTTCCTATTGGGGGTTTGGCTGCTACCTGAAAGTCTTAAAGTATCTACCATCTTCCTTGGTCCAAGAAAGGAGAAAGTAGCAGGGACCAAATACCATTTATTGAAGACTGAGAACTCAGGAGTTGCAAAACACAAAAGGAAATAATGTATATGAGGGAACAGGAGGGAAAGTGAAAAGGGGGGAATGGTCAG
>PVJI01019014.1:0-31987 GCA_004026765.1 Micronycteris hirsuta
TTCTCCTTCTGGCAGCCCTATGATCCGTATGTTGGGCCATTTACAGATGTCCTGGAGGTTTCTGAGCCCCTCCTCCGTTTTTTGAATTCTCGTTTCTTCATTCTTTTCTGGTTGGATGTTTTTTTCTTTCTGCTGGTCCACTCTGTTGATTTGAGTCCCAGTTTCCTTCTTATCCCTATTGGTTCCCTGCAGATCTCTCCTCATTTGTTCAAGCAATTTCGATAATTTTTCGTCGAATTCTGTGAGCATCTTGATTACTAGGGTTTTGAACTGTGCATCTGATAGGTTGTCTATCTCTTTGTCGGTTAGTTCTGGAGTTTTGATCTGTTCCTTTCTTTGGGCCATTTTTTTTCCCCTTGGTGAGCCTGTTACTGTAAGGAGGGCGGTGCCTTGGGGTTCACCTGGGCAGGGAAACTCAGGGTGGTAGCCTGTGGGGGCGGGACCTTAGCGCACAATGGCGCCTGCTCCGCCAATTCGAGCCCCTCTGCACCGGCTCCGGGGGTCGCTCCGGGGTCGGTGGACAGGTTGCACGGCTCCAATCCCCCGTGGGTCTCCCCAGTGAACTCTCCTGTGAGGCCAGGAGTTCCTCCCGCTGCCGACTCCACCCCCACAGGTGCTCTCAATCTGCGCCAATGGGTTGCGCCCTGCTCTCTCTCCTGGTCCGTCTGCCCGCGAATGCGGACCTGCCCGGTCCACCAGTCTCAGCCCCGCTGGGTCCGGATGAGCCGGGCACTGGCCGCGCTTAGGTCAGGCACCCCCGTCTGGGTGTGCTGCAGCCCCGCGGGAACCGCCCCTCCAACCGCGGTCCTGCAGTCTGCTCACCAGCTCGCTGCAGGGTCACCAAGCGCTCTCCCTCCGCCCTGCTCCTCCCGGCTCACCAGACTGGATGAATGTATCTTCTTTAATTCCTTGGTTGTCGGACTTCCTCTCAATCTGATTTTCTGTCAGATCTGGCTGTTTTTGTTTAGATAAATTTCTGGTTTTTTCCTTGTTTGGCTGTGCAAGGAGACACGGCACGTTCACCTATGCCGCCATCTTGTCAGAAGTCCCAGAGTCCTAGAAAACTTAAGAGCAGAGTGACACTGGCCCCACAGCCTCAAAAAGGATACTGAGAAATGCCTGCCAATGAGCTCTTTGCCCCTGCAACATGCTTTGATAAATGCAAGTGAATTGGAGACGGCAAAGAGCCACAGTGTTTTGTTTTTGTTTCTGTTTTGTTTTTCTGGCAGCACTTTGGTAAAGAAAAATAAAATTGTTGGCTGAGAGAGTGTTTTATCTCACAGTTTCTGGCCTGGCCTTTTACCATCATTCTGTTCAAAGCTATGGTTTTCTGGCTGATTAACTGAGCTGGGCCTTTCACTGATTTCTAGGATGGATGTGTGAGTTACTACTTCACTTGAGAGAGTCAAAATAGAAAAGGACACACATCTTCTTTCTCTGAGACCAACCTGGAAAGCTGCAGTTGGGGTAGAAGCAGCACCCAAGCTGCTATCTTCCAGACAAGATGCACCAAGGGAGCAGACTTCTGGGATGAGATTGTTCAGAGGTGACTTGGCTTCTTAAAAGCCCCAAGTGTAGCCTCTGTAGGCAGGCACTCCCATGGTAGCTGGGAGTCAGGCTGAGTCATTTCCATCCCTGTTCCATTCCATTCTGTTCACTGACTACAGCCCAGAGTGAACAGAAATGGAAATCAGAGCCTTCTTTACTTGAGCCTGATTAGCTTCAGGGGCCTTCTCCCCTCCTTGAAAGGGCAGATGGAGCTTTGTGTCTGGAAAGAGGACATGGGACACTCATCTTCTTGGATTTAGCTGTTTAATGCTGTCCAGCAAACCCTGGAAAACTGGGGCAGGGAGCCTCGCAAAGTGGGGGAAGGGGAGAGTCAGGCTAAGGGCAGATACCCAGAGGTGCTGATTGAAGGAAGCAAGAGCCTGGCTTTGCAGGCTCTCAAGGCATTGTTTCCCAAGAAGATGTTGGTGGGAATTTGGCCATCTGGGTAGGAGAAAGGAAGGAAGGAAGCAGGCGGAGTTGGGACCAGCTCTGAATCTGCTCTGGAGTTCAGAAGTTGGCACGTGACCCAAAGACCTCACAGTGGGTCAGCTGAGTGAGTTGCTGGGCTTTAGGGAGGCACTCTGGAGTATGGAAGTAGGCTAGGAAGGAGGCCCACAAGGTCTGACCTGGGGGAAGGGTAGACGGGGATATGTAGGACTGCCCCCTGCACATTCTTAGGAGCCAGTTCAAGCAAATACGCACCTGCATTTGTTGCTGTTACTCAGAGATGTAAAATTGAGGGTCAGGTGGTTGTACTTTTTGAGGGTCAATTTTAAGTTTCTGTGGTGATGATGATGATGTATGAGAGTGTGTACACAAATAAGAAGGCAATAATGGCCACAAAGTGTATCCTCTGAATGACCATTCTGGCCCTGAGAAGTGTAAATATGATAAGGGGCCACACCCAGGCAGAAATGAGTCCAGCTACTGCAGTTCCTTGTCTGATTTTGTCTGTTTTTATCACCAGACTCTTGGCTGTCATAAGCAGAGTCCACCCATCTATCTAGTTAGAACAATACCTGAAGGCGTACTTTAACGAGGATTTATTGAATTACCTACACCCAAACTGTGGCATGGGAACCGTATATATTTTACTATGTGGTTAACTTAAACATAATTATGTACAAGCTATAAATTATTTATAGTTCCCATATTAATTTCCAGTTTTATCCTTATAAAGGAATTGACGAAGCCCTCAGCCAAGCATGGCTTAGACCAGCATTTCCTTAGTATATCCTTAGGAATATTGGCCCTTTGAGATACTTTATGGGGAAAAAAGTATCTGTAGACAAATTCCTTTGGGAAAAACTATACACTATCCCATCACAATGGTCATTAGCATCTTCAAGGCTCTGGGAAGTTCTGCAGTAAAGAAACCTTTCCAGCTTTGTTTAACCCAATGTTTCCCAAGATTATGTAACCACGGAAGCTTTTTTCATGTCACATCTCTTAACATCTTGCAGAACCAATGTGTGTCATGAAATACTCTTTGGGAAACTCTGGCTTACAAATTAATGTCTCTTCTGATTCAGTCTGAATTTATATTCTTCTCAGTTCTTTTGAGCCTCTTTTATAACCTACCACTTTCCCCCATGCTAGTCTGTAATGGGGTATTGCTGCTTTGCGTCAGGGTCTGAATTTATTGCTGTCAGTAGGAAGATTTTAGTGAACTTAGGTGCAGAAGCAAATACTAAGTGCCTAGTTTTTCTCAAGATATTGTGAAGGGGGGTTTATTTCCCTTCAAGTCCCTCTACTAAATGATGATGTGGCAAAACCAGCGTTTTTACTATTAACTTTTTTTGACAGCTTGATTGAGATGTAATTTATATACTGTACCCTTAACCCATTTAGTACTTTAGTTTTCATTCTGGTGTGGCTGCCGCATGCCTCAGTTCTGTTCCTTCTTTTTACCTTGGCCTATGCTCTGCCCTTTTGTGTTCTGCTAAGCAGGAAAGAATATAAAAATTATAGTCCAAATCTCTCATCAGGAAGAATCCTATCTCGATTGGGATTTAAACTGAAAAACTGGTTCCCTGAGTAGGGTTCCCCAGTACTTCCTCTGCAGTACCATTAAATGTCCCCGCTGATCACAGCAGCTCAAGAGGCATTTCTGCATATTCATTTTATATGTATAAAATGTGGCCTACTTCATGGGCTACATAAAGCATGGATGATAAGCAGATTTTACCCCTTATGCCAATGCCTGTTGATTAATAGTGGCTGCCTGGAGCATGCGTTAAGGTGGATTCTGAGGCAGAGACCTTGTTTAGTGAGAAAGAATGGCATGGTTGGTTTTCTGTGTCTGCCATGGTCTTCAGCAGGGGAAACATCAGCTCCAGTACTCTGCTTGCCACCCTGACAGCCTTGAATCGTTATAGTTATTCTAGGCAAAGAATACAGGAAAGGCAGATTCTTGGAGATGTTAGCTAACTCAGTAATCTGCTTCACTGAGGAGCTAGACTCTTATGATATGGCTCTTTAAGAAATGAATGGAGATCCAGAAGCTTATTCTACTTAAAAAAAAGAAAGAAAGAAAGAAATGAATAGAGAAAAATAATCTTCTCTACTCTTAAGTATGGGTTTTTGAAGTATTGACTTGATGTAAAGTTAATAATCCTTTGTAAATACATAGGCCAGGTGAGAGGGAGTATCCTTGACTCTACCGAGGAGAAAAGAGGGAGAAAGAGGCAGATTCAGGAAGAGATCTCATAAATGTCACATAGGTGGTTGGCCAAACTTAAGGTGAAAATATAAGCCCTGACCAACAGACCAAGGAGTAGGCTACTAGAGGAGACCCTTAAGCCAGCAGTTACTGTAGAGGAAAGGCCCTGCGCCGGCATATACAGCCTTAGCACTCTTCCCCCGAAGCCCCACCTACATCCCCACCCCCAGGCTAAACAGCCCCTGTTTTTTTCTCCACCATTTCTCCAAAGCCCCAATCACCCTGACTGCTCTAGTAGATACTTTTGAATTTCTCACTTGTGGAACTAGACACAGGCCTCTCCATGTGACCTGATCAGCCCAGATTACTGAGAAGCTGCCACTCTTCATTATATTGATATTGTACTTCTATTATTGTCAGTTGAGGTTCATGAATTATTTAATAGCTATTGTTATATTGAACTCAGGACATAGCTGAAATAGGGTAGCCCTTAGTAATGTAAAATCAAGGCAAGAACCTGGAAGGACATGTTGGGCTAGGCTGGCTGCTGATACAGGTAAGGGTCCTCTGGAGCTAATGAGATAGTGAATTCATATCTGTTAGAAACTATGCCACTTGTTGGCACAGTGAACACCCAAGTGTGCTTCATAGTTCCCTTGGCTTCAACTCTGTGCTAGAGCAATGTCTGTCCTTTTCCTCTGCATTGAAAGGACTATTTATCCTTTTAAATGTATTCAGAAAGTCAGCACATTATTAAAAAAAAAAAGAAAGAATCTATGCCACTTGTGTGTGTTTTCACTTTTTAGTTATTATTATTTTTTGTTGTTTATTCTATTACAGTTGTCTCAATTGTTTTCCCTTTTCTCCCCTCCACCCAGGCCACCACTGTCTCCCACTGTCAATCCTGTCTCCGTTGTCCCTGTTCATGAGTCATTCGTACATGTTCTTTGACTAGTCCCTTCCCTTTTCCTTTTGGTCAGGGCACTTGGAAGACATGTTGCTCTTTGTAAAGTGCCACACTTCCTAAAGTAGGCACTAGGGACAACACTTTAGAAATAAACATAGCTTATTATGTATGTGCAATATAATCATGTCAGAATAGTCTTCTGTTAATGTGTGTTTGCTAATCTTTTCTGTCTTTCAAAGCCCATCACAAAAGTGCCACCTTCTCCTTGCATCCTTTTTCTTTCCCTTCAGTAAGGAGTGAACCTTCCTCCATTCTACCTGTCTTTTGTCCCCAATACCTTGTCTTTGTGTGAAGTTTATGGATGCAGTTGTCTTATTCTTATCTTAAATTCCTTTTTAAGGTAAATGAAAGATGTTCTCAAAACACATGAACCACCTCATGAAGGAGGTTGGGAAAACCATTTCTGCCAATTTTATAGACGTGTAAGCAGAATCCCAGAAAAGCAAATAGGCTTGGCCACTACCCAGTTGGAGGTTGCCATAGCCAAGACTAGAACCCAGGTATTCTGACTCCCAGGCCCATGATATTTCCTTTACTTTGGGCCCAATTAAGTTCTTATGCATGAACTTAAATTTTTCCACTGGCTTTTAAGGCATCTACACTAGCCTTTTTTCTCTCCCAGCCCTCCATACTGTCTGCCATTCATGCCAGCTCTCTAGTAGGTCCAGCCAGGCCCTTCCCCTCCTCTCATCTATTGGCATCCTGCTGCCTCCTCACCTCTTAATAATTCTCTCCACTCTCCTTCTCTGCCTATTCTACTTCTACCCATTCTTTGGAGGTCCATATAAATTTTCCTTCTCTAGGAAGCCTTCCCTGACTATTCTAGTGAGTTCTCAACCAATCCTAAAAGCCTCTATAACCTCTAGCACATAACTTGATACATATGATGTCCTGATTTGCTTTGCCACTTTGATGTGTTCTGAGTCTCACCGTACCAATTCCCCTCTCTAACTTCTTGGCAGACAGCTTTTGCACCCAGAGCTTACAGTGTAGCAAAGAAGAGACTTGCTCTTGTGAAATAGAGCTACAGAAGGAAACAACCATTTCCTTTAAGGTCAGTAAGAATGGATAGGAAGTTGAGAGCTTATTCTAAGGAGAGGACCGGTAGAGGCCCAAAGTGGGGTGAATAGGTAGGAATTAGTGAGTGGGGTAGAAGGTACAAATGGGCAGTTGTGGGAGATGCAGGGGGATACATGGATTGGGTTACTCATTCATTATTCAAAAATAATGAATTTTGAGCATTTGCTATATGCAAGCCTGTGCACCAGACACAAGGAATAATATGATGAATAAAGCAAATGTGGCCCCTGCCTTAACGAGCTGGCAATCCAGTGAGAGAGACAGACACAAAACAAATAAAGTACACAAACAAAATCAGTTACAAAGTTCGACAAGTCATAGAAAAGATAAGAACAAGGTAGCATGAGAGCGAAAAACAAAGCCTCCCACATTAGATTGGTGATGGTAGGTCAGGCTCCAATGAGAAAGTGATGTTTGAGCTTAGACCACAAGATGAGAGGGACCTTGAATGCTCTGACAAGCAGTGACTTGCTTCTTGCTCCCTAGTGGGGTGAGGTGTCCCAGCTGATTTGATAGTCTGAATCTCTTACAAACTGGCCTTTCTTCTTATGCAAGTTCACAGGACTGAGGGACATAGGAAAACATAGGGTGACCCAACCCCTCTCCCATTGGTAGTGCTGCCAGTGGGATGAATGTGCTGCCACTTTTGTTGTCAGGCTGGAGAAGGTATCAATTGAGCTGTGATGTGTAACATTTAGTGAGCTCTGCTGATGAAGAACTCCTACCTGTCCTCCAACATTGTATGACTTTCACAAATCCTCCTGGTGATGGAGAAAAAAAAATATCTGTAGCTCTTGTAGGGAAAGAAGAACATCAGCCTGGATGTCCTATTCTTTATGTGTCAAGCGTGAGGTTCACATTCTATTTACCACAAAACCCAAATGCTACAAGCAGTACTGTTCAGGGTTGGCCTGCCTCTGGTGGGAAAGCCCAGGGGCCACATGGGCATACAGATTGTAGCAGCTGGTGAGAGTGGCTTCCACTGGGCCTCCTGCAGATCCTGAAGGTGTTCCCCAAGGATTTCAGCCTCCAGAAAGTCCTCTCTGCTCTCAGCTGGCCTGCTGATTCCAATCCTGGCTCAGAGTCACTCATAAGCTCAGAGAAAGGCCAACTGGGAATAATGATGTAGGGAGGTAGTAGTGGGTAGTGGTTTGGGGAAGAGGGGGGAAATTATGTGGAGTTAGGGAGAGAGACCAAATTTGGGGTTGATGTTCAAGGTAGCAAACGTTGGCAAAGGGAACCAGTCAGAAACCAAGATTTGGCATCTGTCAGCCTCCCTATCAACTTCCTGATGGAGCCTCATGTTTCAGCTCCTTCACTGAGTCAGGAGCTGAACTACAGGACTGAGGAAATGGGAACTCCCATGAGAGGAATTGGTTTGTGTATCCTTGAGGGGGTGTGGAGATCAGGGTGAACTAGTAAGGGGCATGGGCCTCAGGGCAGGCACTGTGCACAGTGGTTGCGGGAAGTTGGCTGGGTGCATTCTAGCTCTACTGCTTTTGTTAGGACCTTCAGCTAGGTTCCTGACCGCCTTCAGGCTATTTATAAAATAAATAAGATCATGTAAGTGAAAATGGACTGTGAGTTATTGTACCATTCTGATCTAAGAGTTGATGGTGATTAAGAAGATAGTGATTTCCATTTTTCATCAGTATTTCCCAATGGTGCTTTTGTGGGGAGAGGGTAAAAAAGACAGTTTATTCTTCTCATCACCAAATGAGAAGAGTCTTTGGCCTATTTGACAGGACCTCGATGAGGCTGGGCCAGAGATGGAAGTGCTCTGTGCTCCCATTGGCCCCCAGAGGGGGTTCCACTGAGTGGGACTGGGCTGGAGGAGGCCCTGACCCTGCCCGTCCCTGCCCCTCCCTGCCACGGCTATTGCAGAGTCCTGTTGGAGGGGGGTCTTCCTGGAGTGCCCAACTGCTGATGCTAGTGGGGGACGTCATTCTGCTGTTTCCGCTCCCAAAGGCCAACTCTTAGGGCTTAAGAAACGTTTGAAAAAGTCCACGTTCCTACCATTGCTACTGCTCTCCCCACAGAATAGTAAACTAGAGAAGGAGGCAGTTTCCAGTCTGTAGACCTTCAAAGTTGTAAAACATTTTTTCATGGAACATTTCTGTACAATTGTACATGGTATACAATGTAGAGAAAAGGTGAAATGAACCCCCTAGTACTCATCATCCAAATTAAACAACATCAACCCAGGACTAACCTTGTTTCACCTACACCCACCTACTAGATTACTGTGAGTAATTACTTCATCTATAGTCCTCAGACTACTGTATTTCTGCATATTGTTCATTAGATCTCAGGGTTTGATCAGATTCCGTATTTTTGTGAAGAGTACTTCTGAGTGTGTTCTGTGTACTTCCTATTGCATCACATCAGGAGACACAGGACACATGGTTGTCCTACTTTTTGTGATGTTCGGATTGATTAGTGGTGTAGTTAGCCTGATATCTCCATCACAACGGCTCACCTTCGGCTTTCTGCCCAGTATTTTTAGCAGCTGTTAATAGTCATTGCCTCAGTCCATTACTTCATCAGGAGTTCCCTTCGCATTTGAACAGCAAAGAACTCCTGTCAATTCTCTGCCTTCATCCCCCACAGGTATCACAGATATCCCTAGCCCTTTTTCCTTTTAAAAAAAAAATTTTTATTTATTTTTAGAGAGAGGGGAAGGGAAGGAGAAATAGAGGGAGAGAAACATCTATGTGTGGTTACCTCTCACACCCCCCTAACTGGGGACCTGGCCTGCAACCCAGGCATGTGCCCTGACTGGGAAATGAACCTGCGACCCTTTGGTTCTCCCTTTCTCCTTTGGGTCTAATTTTTTTATCACTTCCCTTATCTTATACCATCATTTCCTTCCTTATCAACTCAAGATAGCCCTAGAAATCTTCAGGCAACCGGTACCCATCCTGCTTCACTGCGGACCTACGTTTCTGAGGGGAGGGTCCTTACTTGGAGTCTGTTGTCATACTGCTCTCCTCCCCCGCCCCCACCCACCATGAAGCTCCTGGGTCTGCTCTATAATCCTGCTAGGGCCACACTTGACCATGCTGGGGAATAGTGGCAGCTCTAGTCTTTTCCTCCTGTGGGAGTGTAGCACGGGCTGGGTTTATTTTACCTTCCCAGGGATTTCTGAGCAACCTTTTTCTATGCTGAAGAGGGTCTTTCTCACTTGTTTCCTGAGCTTCCTGCCCCAGCCTGAGCGCTGGCAGGTAGCCAAGACTGGTTTCCTGTTTAGCCAGGCTGTGGTCTGGGAGAGGTTGGAGGAGGGGTGGGATGGGCAGCTCTAGCACTGTTAGGTCCTTTTCTTCCAGCCAAGTTTGAAAACCGCTACCACCTTCTGGTACTTTAGCATTCCTGTGCTGCCAGGATCTCCACTCGTAGTTTCTCTCCTCACGTAGGAGAGACTGTGAAGACTATGCACTGTGTGTGTGCATGCATACATCATAGGTACTGTGACCCAGCTAAGTAGGAAGGAACACACAGGTTGAGTGCTGCTTCCTGCAAACCTGAACGCACCTCTGGATCTTGAGCCTGCCCACAAGAGTGCTGCAATTCCACCACTCCAGCCTATTAGCTGTTAGTCCCTTAGTTCTTGTGTCCAATGCATTGGAGCATCCAAAGGGACAGGAAGTCTGAGAGGTAGAGGCTGACTAGGGACTGGTGCAGCAGCTAAAAAACATTAGGAGTTTTATAGTGATGGCCCATCATCCAGTACAGGGTTTCTGATCAGAGCTCACAGCCCTGGATACCTCACTCAAATTCCCCTCAAATGTCTAGTTCTTTGGGTAATGAGGATGCAGAGGGACTCATTCTGTTTTGGAAAGAGACATTCTGTAGATTACTTCTTTGCTCCCCTCTCTTAGATGGCCATGGCAGAAATAGTGCAAAACCTTTTCCCTTTTCTTCCTATGAAAGGAGATAACAGAGAAAAGTGTAGCCAAGTAGAAAGGATGCCCAGTGCAGCCCCTTACATTTCAACAGCTTCCCCCTTGTTCTTACTCTAAAGACTCTAATCCTTTTTTAAAAATATTTTATTTATTTATTTTTAGAGAGGGGAAGGGAGGGAGAAAGAGAGGGAGACAAATATCAATGTGTGGTTGCCTCTCATGCACCCCACACTGAGGACCTGGCCTGCAACCCAGGCATATGCCCTGATTTGGAATCAAACTAGTGACCCTTTGGTTAGCAGGCCCAGCACTCAGTCCACTGAGCCACACCAGCTAGGGCTAAAGACTCAAATCCTTAATATGACCTGCAAGGCTTTATATGGTCCAGCTCCTGCCTGCCTCTCCAACTCATCTCATACCACCTTAACCCCCATCACTGCATCCAACCTTACTGGGTTTTCCTCCATTTCTCTGATGTCCCAGGTTTCCTTCTGCCTGGAATGGTTCCTCTGTATCTTCTACGTTTTTTTCAGTTGACTCTTAATCATCCTTCAAATATTAGCTTAGCTACAATTTCATCACAGAGGGCTTCCCTGAAAATCTAGACTTGGCCAGTGGCCTTCTTCCTATTGCACGTTTTATATTTATAATTTTACATATGAGTATGTTTGTGTGATTTTTCTATTCACATGGGTGCTTCTGAAAGCCAAGTTTTATGAAGACAGAGACCATATCTATTTTTACTTCTTGTTGTGTCTCCTATGCCATGTAAGGTGCCTTACACATAATGAACCTTCACTAGACTTCTGTTGAATGAGTAAATGAATCAACTGAATAAATTCAATCTTTTGTGTCCTTTACTTGGTAACTCCATGTCCTATCTGACTATCATATTCAACCATATACCCTACAGATGTGTGTCCTGCTGTTTATGAGCATATACTGTGTATCTGCCAGCAGACACACATTTCATTTAATTTTTTCAACAATGTGAAGATATACCCTTATTCTACAGAGAAGGCAAGTGACACCCAAGGTCATACAGTTAGCTAATAAGTGGCAAAGCCCAGTTTCAGGCCCAGCTATATGGAATATAAGCTCATGCTCTTAACCATAACACTGCACTGCCCCCTTTTGGCAGTTTGGAGAGTTGTCACTGGGAGCCTCTGTCACTGGGCCCTGGTTAATTTCAACCATAAATCAATACTTTTTGTAATGTAAAGTGGCAAGAAGCCATGAATGAGTTCCAGTTCTTCTGGGAGAGACTGGAAGGACACGGGAAGGGAATTCAGCAGGGACTTCCTAATGTCCCAAGGTGCATGTGTCTCAGGGGCTGCCTCCCTTTTCCATGGCCTGTTTGTAGCCTTCAGGGCTTAATGAAATGTCCTGATTTATTTTTATTTTTTAAATTTATTTTTAGAGAGACGAGAAAGAGAGGAAGAGAAACATTGATGTGTGAGAGACACATTAATTGGTTGCCTCTCTCATGCCCCCAACTGGGGGCCTGGCCCACAACCCAGGCATGAGCCACACTAGCCAGGATGAAATGTCCTATTTTAAAGACCAGAGGGTCAGCTCTTGAAATGGCCTGATTACCCATGTCATGGAGAATGAGAATGGCCTGACTAAGATCCTAAGAAAGATCACTGAGAGTGGGAAAGTTTGTCTCTTTGTGACTTAGTCAGTAAAGAAAAAACTCTGACAATTGGCTTCAGTGCTTTCCTGAGAAGCTCACACTCAATAAGAGGGCAATATCTCTTGCTGTTGATTTAAAAATCTCAAGTTAATCAGTATACCAAGCTCCTTTTGGTGGCCAGAGAAAATGGGGCTGATGAATACTTTAGACTCGATGGAAACAAAATAAATGAGGAGAGAGCAACATAAAACCAAAAAACAGCTACCATTTTCTTTTATGTGTCAGGCAGTGTTTTTCAGACTATAAGACGTACTTTTCCCCCCAGATTTGGGAGGAAATGGGGGTACGTCTTATAGTCGGAATGCAGCTTACCTGGCAGTTTACATTTACATTGGTGAAATATTGTTATTTATGTTATTAAATATTTTGCCACATTTTTTGCTTCAAAATTTTTTTCCCTATTTTCCTCCTCTAAAACCTAGGTGCATCTTATGGTTTGGTGCGTCTTATAGTCTGAAAAATACAGTACATTTCATTGAATTCTAACACTGGCCCTACAAAGTAGGTAACGTTACACCCGTGGAAAGGCAAAGGACTCTAACAAAGGTAACCTGCTAAATGTCAGACAACCAGCCGGCCTTTAGAACTAACCCAGGTCTTTTTGACCTCAAATTCCGAGTAGCCTCTGCCCCTCCCAATTTTTGAGAAATACACATTGTCACAGCCTCTCTGGAAAGAAAAAAAGCAACATAATATATGCATGCCTGTTGACCCCTTCAGCAACTCCACTTCTAGAAATTTATTAATCTAAAGAAGTAGACAAGTATATAAAGACTTTTTCTAAGATATAATAGTTATAAATAGATATTAATATCATAACATTATAATAGTTGCAACATTATGACTATGAGGGGGGAAAAGCAAACAACATAAATCTCCATCATTTGACTGATGAAATAAATCATAGTATGTCCATTCCACAGCATACATATAGGAAGCCTTCTAAAAGGAAGAGGTAAGATCTCATATGGATTGACATAAAGATGTTCAAGATATATATTTTTTTATTGTGGTAAAATGCATGTAACATAAAAGTTACCATTTTTGTGTATTTTTGAATATGGATGATCTGATTCAACTATGCTTAAATTTGCATATATGAATATACATTTTAAAAGTCTGAGGAGATATAATAAACTGGTCATCGTTCTGACTTACATGAGAACTTTCATGTTCTTTTATGTCTTTGAATTTGTTTACCTTAAAGTATTTGAATTTGTTATGACAAACCAATATTATGTTGTTTCTCTTCATTTTTTTTGCATTTTAGAAAACAAATGGTCAAAAATCATGCTCTTTCTGTTGTATTATACCTGCTCAGGATATACAGCTTTTCCCTCATAATTCCCATATTTTTCAATCAGGTATGCACACCACCAAATTGGTGAGATGAATGGGTTATGGAAATACTGCCAGATACTTGCATGCCACTGGTCTGGCCGATCTTATTCCTGCTGGGTCCTGCCAGCCTTGACTGGCCACATAGGACTCAGCTCTGTGCACTTCCTTCTCAGGTTCTGCAGAACCCTGTAGCTTTTGGGAGGCAGAAAATTTCTTTGGAGATAGAAAGCCATACACTCTGATCAGATACACTCCTGCCTCTTATTTCTTGTTTAGAGATCTCCTGCAGTCTCACCTTCTCCATAGAGAAGCACAGGGACAAAATTATTCTCACATTCCCCAAGGGAAAGCCATGATCACTGATGAGTCAACAGTCTGAGTGATTGTCTTTGGCTCTGGCTTCCCTCCCATAATGTTGCTTTAGTGTTGTGGTTTTCAGTATGGCCTTTTAATGTGGCAAAGTAGGAAAAGGGTCAGGAAACTTGGAACCAAGCCCTGGCTCGGTGACTTCAGAGGAGCTGCTCTGCTTTACACGGTGTCAGCTTTTTACTCTGTAAAATTGGAATAAATAATAAATGCTGGATTTTTAGGGCAGTGAAAATACTCTCTATGATACCATAGTGATGGATACATGTTATTTTACAATTGTCCAAAGCCATAGAATGTGCAACAAACACAAAGACTGAACCATAATGTAAACTGTGGACTTTGGGTGATTATGATGTATCACTAGGTTCACCAGTTGTAACAAATGTACCACACTGGTGGGGAATATTAATAACGGGCGAGGCTGGCTATGCCTATGTGGGTGCAGGGGTGTTATGGAAAATCTCTGTACCTTCCCCTCAGTTTGGCTGTGAACCTAAGACTGCTCTGAAAAAAGTTTTAATAATAAAAAAAAAAAAAGGCCTGGCTGGTGTAGCTCAGTGGATTGAGCGCGGGCTGCAAACTAAAGGGTCACCGGTTCGATTCCTAGTCAGGGCACATGCCTAGGTTGCAGGCCAGGTCCCCAGTGGGGGCCACGTGAGAGGCAACCACACATTGATGTTTCTCTCCCTCTCTTTCTCCCTCCCTTCCCTTCTGTCTAAAAATAAATGAATAAAATCTTAAAAAAAAAGAAAGATGCTCTTTCTCTCAGGATTGTCAGAGATTAAATGAGATAATAATAAGGAAAAGGCTTTGAAAGCATAGGTTATGACAAACCAAGATCTGTTTTTTTCTGAACTTAACCTTTTATGATTTGCATCATAAACTCTTAAGAAACATGTCTCTAAATCTGTTTGCTATGATGTAGCAACTTAATAGGGAGTTAGGAAAGACACCGAACAGTCTGGAAAGCTCACTTCATTCTTAAAACCAACTTGAGGAAAGGAGAGTCAGGGGAAGCTGAGTGAAGGGTGTATAATGACTCTCTTCACTGTCCTTGTAATTCTTCTCTAAATATAAAATTATTTCAAAATAAAAAGTGTCTATTTTAACCACTTCTGTATTGTTTTAATTTACTTCATGAAATATGTATTACTTTTGTAAGTTAAAGAAACCAATGAAGATTTTTTAAACTGTGATATAGTTAACACCAGAGATAGAAATTGGAAGTCATCTGCATATAGGGAGATGCAGAGAACAAAGGTTTTAGAAAGATAAGCAATTGAAAAAGCAGCCTGACTGGCACATTGGAGCCATGCTATTAAAACTACTGAATGTCAGATTGAGGAGTTTTTAAGTAGTGGGAGCAATTAAAGCATCTAGAACAAGGGATACTGTAATCAGAGCCGTGTTTAATTCCCAGAAGAGTAATATAAAAATGATGCGCAGGATGAGTTGAAGGAAGAAGAGGCAAGTTGGGTAGATGAGTGAGCTACCACTGCAGAAGACCTGATGTCCTAGAATAAGTTGGTTAGGGTATGAAGCAAGATGCTGGTGGAGAGTATGTAAAAAAATTAAATTATAAAAAGATGAATGTTAGGTATTTTGAAGAAAGCGCTACCATAGGTTCATAATTAGTTTACCAGAAGGATAAAAGGGAAAGAGATGGGTCAAAATGACCCCCAGGCGTATCCATAGGAGACAGGAGCCAACTTGAAAGGGCTCCCAGAGGCCAAAGCTGGAACAATTTGAGCAACAAAATAAATAACAATAGTATTGGATTATAACCCCAAAAGAAAATAAATATACATTAATCCATACTGATATAATCAAACGATTGAATAAATGAATAAATAAAACTGCGGAAAAGGGGCAAATTATTTTTTTAGAATTATAATTTTATGTATTAAAAAGTTACTTATTAAAATTTATTCAAAAGTTTTATTTGTAGAAAAAATGAGAGAAATTTAAAAAATACCTTTAGAACATCATCGTAATAATTGCTGCTGGCAAGATCCACTGATTGCTAAAATTCATGGATAAAACTTTAAAGAGAAACACGATATTTGCATATCCTATAAGAATCGCAACCAAAATAGGTATTAATTACTGTAGTTGTTTTAACATGTGTCCACAAATTCTTTGATACTCCTCCCTATAGGTAATGAAACTTAATTCCCTTCCCAATGATTGTGGCCTAGATTTAGTGACTTGCTTCTGACTAATGAAATGCGGTCAGAACAAGAGAAAAACAATAACTTCACAGTGAAGAAACCTGGCAAATACTACCCTGAGAGATTAAAGTTAACAGTACCAATAATAAGTCATTTGCCCCATGATATGCTGTGATGCAATAGACACATCACCTATATGACATTCTCCCCCTACATCCATAACCTCAATCTAATCATGAGAAAACATTGGGCAAGTCCAAATTGAAGGAATATTCTAGAATATGTCTGCCCTTCAAAAGTCAAGGTCATGAAAGTCAAGAAAAGACTGAGAAACTAAGGCAACTATGGAGACATGTTGATGAATGTAGTATAGATCCTGGAACAGAAAAAGGGATATTAATAGAAAAACTGGAGAAATTTGCATACGCCCTGCAGTTTAGACAATGGTGGAGATTTGAGCAATGTAAAATGATTAGGGGAAGCTGAGTGAAGGGTGTACAAGGACTCTCTGCACTGTCCTTGTAACTCTTCTGTAAGTATAAAATTATTTCAAAATAAAAAGTTTTTTAAATGGCCCTCAATTCTTTAAGTTAACTGGGGAAATGGTTGTGCCATTAACAAGATAAAGGTAATTAAAAGGAAGAAGTAGGTCAGAGAGGGGTGTGATATCAGTGGAAGTAGTAGGCAGTTAGAAATGTGGGTCTGGAGCTGAAGAGAGAAGTCAGTGCTAAAGACATAGATTTGGGAGTAAAACCCAAAAAGATATTACTTGAAATAATAAGTTTATACCATTATTATATTCCACATGCAAGAAGAGAACATGTGAAAGAAGCCAGTAACTAAGGAAAGGATCTATGTCTAGAGTATGATTGGAGGAACAGTAGGGAGGATGGTCAAAACAGGTAGATACAGGATGTTTTCAAAAAATCCAAGGGACTTCTGTGCCACCTGCTGAAGGCTGCCCTTCTGTGTGGGTCTCCGGCAGCCCCGGCCTGGCCAGCACCATGTGCGCATCCTGCGATGACTGTCTCTGTGCTCAGTCCATGCATTGAATTCTCAGCCAAACACATCGACAGGCACATGGACAAGTACCAGGGTTTCATGTGCATCATCACTAACATGGTCTTGCAGTGAGGCAAAATAGACATAAGCTACACTCAACTAGCTGATATGCAAGGGATCCTGGCTTTCCCTTGCAGCCAGTTCGAGAGCCAGGGACTAATGCCGAGATCAAAGAGTTCGCTGCCGGCTATAATGACAAATACAATATGTATAGCAAGATCTGTGTGAACGGAGATGACACCCACCCACTGTGGAAGTGGACAAAAGTCCAGTCCAAGGGAAGGGGCATCCTGGGAAATGCCAGCAAATGGAACTTCACCAAGTTCCTCACTGACAAGAACGGTTGTCATGGTGAAGCAGTATAGTCCCAAGGAAGAGCCCCTGATCATAGAGAAGTACCTGCCGTGTTACTTCTAGCTCCACAAGTGTGTATCCCCCATCTGAACCCATTGCCTGCACCCCTCAGAGCCTTCCACTGGCACCCATGACAGCCTGTCTAAAAACCAGCCCACTGGTGGGACAGACCTGAGAACCCCACGTGCCCCCTGTGGGAGAAAGGCCCTCGGCCTAGCCTGACTCACAAGCTCGCATCCCCACCCATGGCTACCATGTGGTAATAAAGCATACAAATCGCCCCCCCTCAAAAAAATCCAAGGGAAAATAGAATTCATAGAAAGATCTGGTCAACACTGTCCAATGATACTGGAAGGTGATGGAAGACCAACTGAGAAAAGACCACTGGGTTTTAAGTAGCTCAGTGCTGACCTCAAAGAGAACAGTATTAGTAGAGCAGGTATGGAGACGTTGGGTGGAAGACATAGGAATCAAATGGCCAGGACCCAGAGGAAGCAGGCTTGCTCAAACCAAGCAAACGGACTTGTGTGGGTGCCAAGGGAAGGAGCACCTGGAGGGAAGTGGGATGTTCCTGGGCAGAGAGGCAGAAACTGGTGAGAGCAGGTGGGCCAAAGGGCTGGGACCCGAAGCTCAAGAAGCAGAGAGAACCTTGACCAAAAGAAAGGCACAGCCGTTTTCTGCTGCAGGACTCAGGCTGAAAGGTAGAAGCCCTAGGTCAAGGATTGCTTTTTCCCCCCTGAGCTAGGAAGCCATTCTGTTCCCCATGTCCTGGCTTCCCCCACTGTGGCCTAGAAAGTTATGCCAGACAGGAAATGAAGTAAGATGAAATAGTGAACTTAATTCATCCTGTCTTCAACTTTTATCTGAGGTGGAGAATAATTTGTGTATTAAAATTAGTCATTAAACAGCATTACAGCATGATTTCTATAGGGTGTATATGTGTATAATAAAAGCTACCCTTTATTGACTACTTACCATGTGTCAGGGATGGTGGTAAGAACTATATGTATACACTATCCCATTTAATCCTCCCAACACTATGAGATGAGTATTGTTATTTTCCCCAGTTAAAGATGAAAAACAGACTCATACAGATTAGAAATTTGATCAAGACCACACAGATAAGTAAATGGCAGAGTTAGGACTTACTCTACATACTTAACCACTGCTTTCTCCTGCCTCTCACTGACACCCATGTGCCCGTGTGTGTACACGGACATGTAAGGACCCAGGTTGTGTGCCAGGAGGTTTAACATGGAATATAACTCTGGGCGATATGACTACGGGTGTTTTTTAAAATATTCTTTTGTCCTGATCTTGTACAGTGGCTATATATTCCTCTTGAATTCAGAAAAAGAAATCAATATTTTATTTTATATAAGTTTTAAGTTTGGGTGCTCTTTGCCAAAATTCTGTAATATCCATGATAGGAACAAAGCAGGTGCATTCTGTTCAACTGCAGACAAAGGATACTACCTTCTCTGCATTAGTACCGCCTCTGCAGTAACAGGATGGAGGATCCAGCATGTGTGTCTGCACGTGTGAGTGCAACGGCTGCGGAGGGGCGGGGAGGAGTTCTTTGAGAATGTGCCGGATGGAGAACTCTCTCCCTCACCTACCGCCACCTTGTCCCTGAGCCAGGCCCATTTAGTCCTGAGCATCCAGAGGTACTTGAGAAATTTTTCACACATACCAAGATCCTCAACTTTACCCTTTGTTGTAAATCTGGCCAGGGAGCCAGGCTGCTGGCATGAAGCCCAGGCTACAGCCATAGAGAGTGATTGGAGTTATTCTGGAGCTACTTCAGGCCATGCAGGACATGGTCCAAACAGGCAGTTGGTATTAAGGATGGGCAGAGAGGGGCCAACAGTATTTAAGTGTGGCATTAACTGACAGGCAGGGCTCTCGTCCTAAACTGCCCAGGTCTTCAGGTGGAGGCAGTTCAGGACCCTGGATAGCTCCAGAGAGGGGCCCAGTCCCCACCAGAGCTGAAAAGCCTAGGTGATTGAGTCCTTAAGGCCCTTGCTTATTTAATTTTAAACAGCCTTCCTGCACATGTCTCTAGCTGTGAGAGGGGCTGCCCTCTTCTCCTTTGAAGAGAAGCCCGATGGATCCAAGGACTCTCCCTTATCCCCTTTAGCCCCTGCCCCACCTTCCACCACAAACACCTAGCCTGACTGAGCTCTCTGCTGAGGTCACCATCACTCTGAAGATGAAATAAGCTTTCAAGTCAACCATGTCAACTTCCGAGGTGTCCCTAGCCATGGCCTGACACCCCGATACCTCAGAGCTATAGGAGTCTGGGGGAAGGTAAGAGTAGTGGAACAAAGGAATGTGAAATGGGCCTTTGTCTCCAATACCCCTGCGCTGCCCTCTGCAATCTGAGAATGAGGAGTAAGGGGCAGGGGAAATACTGAGCAAGTTTCAAGGCCTGAAGCTGCGGCCTTGTATCGCTGTACCTTTAGCCTGGCATTGGGAATACACTTGATTTAAAGACATCACTTTTAGGGGAAGGGCATTGACATAAGGTGGGAGGTCACAGATGTAGCAAGTAGAAGCAGAAATGAAACTAGTGAGTCTGGAGCATCACAGTCTGCCACACCTACCCTAGCCATGCACATGGCCCCTAGACAGAGGAGAGTTAAATTACCACTGTAGAGGGGTTTTCTTCCCAATTCCCCCAAATCATCCAGAGGAGGACTGTGTGTGAGGAGTCTGGAAGAGCAGAATCATAATCATCTACTAGGAATTTGATTTTCTAGTTGAAATTTCTTCCTCTACCTCCAGGCCTCTTCCATGGCTAAATGAATCGGAACAAGGAAATGAAATTACTGTGCTCTCACTTTGATTGTCTGGGCTAGTGAGTGAGGAAGAAGGTAAGTCTGCCTAAATTGAATATGAGTAAAAACACTCAGGATCCCATCTCTGCCAAGCAGCTGTGCTCTGACCCTTGTGCAAGTCTCTCCTCCATTGCTTTCTTCACCTCTTTTAGGCTCCGGGGTTCCTTATTGAAGGCAATCTCTGAGCCTGAAGGCCATTTGATATGTCTTATATAAAAGAACTTCCTGCCCTGGCTGGTGTGGCTCAGTGAATTGAGTGCCAGCTTGCAAACCAAAGGGTTGCTGGTTCAATTCCCAGTCCAGGCTCATGCCTGGGTTGCAGGCTGGGTCCCCAGTGGGGGGCACATGAGAGGCAACCACACATTGATGTTTATCTCCCTCTCTTCCTCCCCCTCTCTAAAAATAAATACATAAAAATCTTTTAAAGAACTTCCTGGCCAAAGAGATAGGTGGTAAGGCCATACTGAAACCACCAGAGAATAGCTGCAGGCTCCCTCTCTTAGCCAGCCAGTCAGTGGGATAGGGAAGGGCAAGGAGGAGAAAAGAATGTCTGGTGTTTCCTAAACCATGAATGGACCTGTCAGAGTCTGGGTTGGAAGGACTAGGGCTGCCACCACCCCTGGAGATGGGAGCATTAACAATGTAGCAACTAATTTATTGATGGGAAGATGCTCAGAGGATCTGGATCTAGATTGTCTCTCAGCCCAGCCCCTCTCTTGCCTCTAGAAATAGTGTATTCCAGCTTCCAGGAGAGGCCCTTACTGTGGGATTAAGCACAGGCTTTTGACACACAAGAAAGCCCGGAGAAGAAACAAGAACAGGTGAGGACTCTGCCAAACCCCAAGAGAGTTGTTTATGTTGGTTTTTGTTAAAGTAGAACAGGTCTAACCTCATCCAAAGCTTGCTTTTGGCCTGTTTTCTCAGGAGCAAAGGTGCCCAGCCCCCATATTTGCCTTCCTTACAGTGGATGCCCTGCAGTCACTGTTTTATTTAGGAGCAGTGATTATGTGACCACAAACCTTACTAAATTGAATACAATCCTGAGCATTCAGAAGAAAAAAACGGTTCAGGACTCAGGGGAGGGAGCAGCTGGCTGGAAAGACGGGCCCATGAATTCTAATCCCAGGACTGCCATCTGGCATTGACCTGGGACAACTCATTTACTTTCTGCCCTGGAGGCTCTTTCTAGAATCTCAGGGCCTGAATAAAAACAGACCTGTGAGCTCAGAGAGTGAATCGACCTGTCTAGACTGTCAAAGTCAGTGCAGCTCACAGGCAAAACGAATCCACAGGCCCTATTATCAGGCCAGAGGTTTTGTTTACTGTTCAGGGAGGTTTCTTGTGTTTTCCTTTGCTGTCTCCTTGCCCTTATGTCTGAACTCCCAAGAGCTCCCTTGCCTTGGGCACTGCAAGGCCTGGTAAACATGGTTGCAAGCCTCACATTATCAAAAAACTCTTTGAACAGAGAAAGGATCAGAGCAGCCCCACTCCTATATCCCTCTGAAGGGTTTTCTATTGGTTTAGATTCCCATTCCTCTGACTGTCCATTCCTCTAATACTCAACAATAAGAGTAACTCATGTAAAGGCCCAAATAGGAGTCTATATCTGATCCGAAAGCAAAGTCGGAGCCTGACTCTTGAGTCACAGGAAAAGCTCTGTCTGCTCAGCTGGTGATCAGTCCCCACGAAAAGCTGACCTGGGGTTGAGCTGCTGCTTTGACCATGGACCTCAGGTGGGGTTTTAACTACGCCAAGTTTCAATGAAGCAAGTGAGGAAAGGTTCTGGGGACTCCTACTTAGGTTGTTCTCTAAAACAACTTCCTGGAAGGTAATCTTTTAGCCCCTGACCAGAGGCTTACATAGATGAAGTGGTACTACAAGGAGTACACAATGCAACATCTGTCTGCGACACCATTAGATAAGCCCTGGCACGGCCTGGCAGGCCACTGGCCTTTTGCCACCTCTGTTACCGAACTATCGTTGCTGTGGCCTCAAACCAAGTAGAACGAAATCTATTATCAGACTGTGGCCCTTTGTTCTCTTTGCTAGGCACTGGGAGGACACATTGGCGAAAGGCATGATCCCTGCCTTTATGAACATTTATTAAACAGATAAATTACACAAATAATCATTTAAGTAAAATTTGATCAGTGCATGAAAGAAATGTATGGAAGGGAGGGACTATGAGAATATATTATAGAGGGGCCTAACCTAGCCTGATATTGATGGGGAGCTTCTTTTAAGGAGTGATGTGTCAGCCCAGGCCTGAAGGACAAGTAAGACCTAGCTGTGAGGTGGGAAGGATTTTGGTGCCTCACAAGGAGCAAAGAAGACCGGTGATACAAAGTTTAGAGAGGTGGGGGAAGAGTGTAGGGGACAAGGTTGGGGAAAAGGAAAAGAAGGTGAGTGATTGCTTCTTTACCACCATTCTTAGCTCAGTTTGAATGACTCCTTTCAAAAAAGGGGGGAGTTGAGACCCACCCAAAGTGCCACAGCTTGCCCCTGGGGGAAGCTGGTGCTTGTTCCATCCCCATAGCACAGGGGACTCTCCCAGGAATGCTCATGAGGGACACTTCTGCCAGGAGGCTGGGATTCACACAAGTGGAGTTGGTCCTCACCTGGTAGCACAGCTCAGAGGAGGAAGGAGGGAGGAGGCAAGAAAGACTGGGTACTTATTTTTCCTACAGATCCTCTCTGTATGTTTTTCCATTGCTTTGAACTGTTTATTAATACATGACAGAAGCCATTTCCCTATTTAGATGGTTCCACTGGGAATTCCACACCATCACCCCCCTCCTGAGGTAGATAAAAAACGTCGGCTTTCAAGATTTTATACTTGGATTTCAGAAACTAAATTACATTACTACGTCCGGTGAGACGGCGCCGTTGCCTGTTTCTATCTGCATGCTCCAGGCTCTGTGAGGCCGATAACATCAGCGTGTCGAAGCAGCTCGATCCAGACAATTTGCAGCTGGCTGGAGCCCGACGGTGGTGGGGGAGGGGCAATGGTGGCAAAATTCTCTCAGAATCCAGAGCAGCCCAGGGTTGACTGTGGCCTGGGATCCAGGATTTTCAGGTTCTTTTGTAGACCATTAGTTCTCTCCTGTCTATAGAGAGAGAACTCATTTTAGTCCTACCTAGGACTAAATGTAACAAAGAGTTGAAAATTACTCTCCTGAACACTGGAATAAGATAAAATCACTGAGGATCTGATGCTCATGTTTTCATTGAACTGAAAGATAGAAGGGAGTGGGGTGTGGGTGGGGGGAGTGGAAGTCATCACATGAACAAGGCAGGACACCTATGAAATTAGGTGTCCATATAAAAGCCAAGATATGCCTGGAAATGGTTATTCTGTGCTTCTTTGAAGCCCAGATGTGAGGCCTTATAACTAACCTTCTGACTGTTACAAGGTTGTGGAGTAAAAAGAAAGCATTTTTCCTCTGCCAGGAAACAGGAACTTTTGAAGTTTCCTCTAATTGTAACCAAGATTTAACACAACAGAACAAGCATCCTTTCACAGAAAGAAAAATCAGCTTATTTCAAATGCATCAAATAGCATAAAACATTCAACTCTGATAGCATTTTTAGACCTGTTTTTGAAAATAGTCAACAGACTGTCCATCCCCAAAATATGATTTTTTTTTCAAAAAGCAATAGGCCCCAAGGTCAAGATTTTGGGAGAAGTCAATCTAACCTCATTGAGGTTGCCCGTCCTCTGCCCTAATGCAGGCCTGACTTTCCTAGACCTCAGTGCCCTCCCCACTCACCCATAGGTTCTAGTGTTTGGTTACAGGAGACAGAGGAACTAGGGTCCGCCCCAACTCTAACTATACAGTTGTTAACTTTGCTCACAGTGGAGGCATATAGTTACTGACTCGATTACTATACCTGAGGGGTGGATTAATAATGAAGTCAAGTGACTCTTTAGTTTTACTTTGTTTTTACAGAAAAATATTACTGATGGTTTTTAAAGTGAGAGATCATAACCATCACGTAATCATAATATTACTCGGAGCGTGGGTTTCCAGATTGAGCCTCTGCTGGATGTTCATAGTTGGTGAAACAGCGATTCAGCATTCTGAAAAATCTCAATACAGTCTTCTCTACTCTGTCCTAGATTTCCAGGCTGCTCCTGTTAGGTCTGTGTAGGCCCCCTGCCCCAAGAACTAGAAAACCATGGTCTTTGCTGCTTTTTGCCACTGCCTGGGTTGGATGATTCAAGGCTAAGTCAGGGGTATGTGGTACAGCCTGAATTTGGAGTACCCACTCACCTCTCTGCTTGAGGTTACTTCAAGGCAGGTCAGGCCTTGGTCACCCTCCCTCACCTTCAGCACACCCTTGCACACACTTCATCTTTTAAATTACTCTTATCTATTTTATTTTTTAATATATTTTATTGATTATGCTATTATAGTTGTCCCATTTTTTTCCCTTTTGCCCCCGCTCCATCTGGTACACCCTTCCCTCCAATAATCTCCCCCTTCGTTCATGTCCACGGGTCATGCATATAAGTTTTTTGGCTTCTCCATTTCCTATACTATTCTTAACATCCCCCTGTCTACTTTTGTACCTACCAATTATGCTTCTTAATTCCTGCACGTTTTCCCCCATTCTTGCCCTTCGAACTTCCAGCTGGTAACCCTCCAAATGATCTCCATATCTATAATTCTGTTCCATTCTGGTTGTTTGCTTAGTTTGTTGTTTTAGATTCAGTTGTTGATAGTTGTGAATTTGTTGCCATTTTAATGTTCATAGTTTTTATCTTTTCTTAAATATGTCCCTTTAACATTTCATGTAATAATGGCTTGGTGATGATGAACTCCTTTAGCTTCACTTTGTCTGGGAAGCACTTTTATCTGCCCTTCCATTCTAAATGATAGCTTTGCTAGATAGAGTAATCTAGGTTGTAGATCCTTGCTTTTCATCACTTTGAATACTTCTTGCTAGTCCCTTCTAGCCTACAAAGTTCCTTTTGAGAAATCAGCTGACAGTCTTATGGGAACTCCTTTGCAGGTAACTGTGTCCTTTCCTCTTGCTGCTTTTAAGATTCTCTCTTTTCTTTAACCTTAGCATTTTAATTATGATGTGTCTTGGTGTGGTCCTCTTTGGGTCCAACTTGTTTGGGACTCTTTGTGCTTCCTGGACTTGTATTCCCTCACCAAATTATGGGAGTTTTCTCTCATTATTTTTTCAAATAAGTTTTTAATTTCTTGTTCTTCCTCTTCTCCTTCTGACATCCCTATGATTTGGATGTTGGTATGTTTGAAGATGTCCCAGAGGCTTCTTATACTATCCTCGTCTTTTTTTTTTTTTTAATCTTGTTTCTTCTTGTTGAATGCTTATTTCTTCCTTATGTTCCAAATCATTGATTTGAATCCCAGCTTCCTTCCCTTCACTATTGGTTCCCTGTAGATTTTTCTTCATTTCACTTAGTGTAACCATCATTTCTCCCTTTATGTTGTTGCCACACTCAGTGAGTTCTTTGAGCATCCTGATCACCAGTGTTTTGAACTCTGCATCTGACAGGTTGGTTATCTTCGTTTTGTTTAGTTCTTTTTCTGAGGTTTTGTTCTTTTCTTTCATTTGGGCCGTAGTTCTTTGTCTCCTCAATTTGGCAGCCTCCCTATGTTTATTTCTGTGTATCAGATAGAGCTGCTTTGACTTCTTATCTTAGTACCATGGTTTATAGTAGAAAAGGCACCTGTAAATTGTGTGGGATGGAGCCTTAGGTAATCACCAGGGCAGGGCAACCTGCTTCGCTGCTTTGTGGCTCTGTGTGGGGGGTGGGTTTGGAGAGGGGACAGTGATGCTTCCTGGCTTTTAGAGGTTTGCCTGGCACTTGCCTCATTTCTAGTCACTTCACGCACTCCCTGTATGCAACTGGCACCCTTCCAGCTATTGCCCTGGTACTGAATCCCAGAGTGGGTGGGTTTGTGTATGTTCTAAGATTATGCGGGCCCTTTAAACGGAGTCTACTGAAAATCTGGCCAAATCTTCCACCGCCCCAATCCCTACTGGTTTTTACAGACGGAAGTTATGGGGATTTATCTTCCCAACACTGGAACGCTGGGGCTGTGCAGTCTGGACTTGGGCTGGGATCACTGGCTCCCAAAGTAATCCTCCTGATTTTTATTTACCACATATGAATGTGAGACTGCCCATTATGCTGCCACCATCTTTCCACACCACAATGCATCTCTGTGCACACCTCTCTGCTTGTCTCCATGTTTCTACCCCTCCTACCCATCTGGATGAATGTGGCTTCTTTAAATCCTTGGTTGTCATACTTCCATAGTTTGATTTTTTGACAGTTTTTGTTATTTGTTTTGAGGTTTAGTTGTAATTATTTCTGTGGTTGCACAAGGAGGCAAAGCATGTCTACCTACACTTCCATCTTGACCGGAAGTCCACCCACACTTCTTAAGAAATAGCAGACCTGCTATGATCTCTGGACCATGCCTGGACTTCCCTAATGGATGGCTTCTCTCTGTGGAGAGTCTCAAGCCTCCCAAGAGTCAAACTCATAATTGCTGAGAGAACAAAATAAAATTGTTGCTGAAATATCAGGAAACCAGAGAACAGATAGTATGTCTTGAGTTCTCTAAGTTGATGCTCAAACAACTTGTCCTTCTCTGCTGGCTCTTTCCTGTACCTGCAGCCATCCTCTAGTCTCTCCCATCATACAAATGCTCCTCCAGGACTCCAGCTCTGGTTCCCTCTTCTCTTACATTATTCTTCTCAAAAATTTGTCCTTCCCAGACAACCATGACACCAGCCTCTCATTGGTCCCCTGTCTCTCTGACCACAGCTATCAATCTTCTTCTGCTACCCCTTCACTACTGGTGTTCCCCAAGTTCTTTCCTCCGACCTTTCATACTATACCCCTGCACAAAACAAAATCATTAGAACTTGCTCTTATTTCTGTTTCTCTGTCTTGTTTGGTGACATTGCAATTCACCCAGTCACCTGAGCCAGGACAAAACCTGGGAGTCATCTTTGCCTAGGTCTTTTCCCTCAAACCCAAATCCAGTCAACCATTGAGCCCTGGAGGTTTGACCTCAATGCGTTTTTCTTCTCCATCCCTCTTCCTCAACCCCACTGACTCTGCCTTTTTTCAGGCTTTTATTACCTCTTGCAATGCCTCTGACCTGGTTACCCTAACTACAGTTCAATCATTCCTTCCCATTTTTCTCTCTACACTACTTCCAGAGTGATCCGTCTATATAAATCTGGCAATGAGCTGAAAATCCTTCAATTGCTTCCCATTATTTCCCGTTAAAGTCCAAAGCCCTAAACATGACTTCTGAAGCCCTCCACAGTATTAAGCCTTCCTCCCATTCTAGTCTCATCACCTGCCGCTTTACCTATTATGTAACATTCCAAGAAAACTGAGCTATTTCTTTTGCCTGCTATATAGTCATGCATGTCTTCCTCCCTGCTTCTTTCTCTTTTTTTTCCTTATTTCTTTCTTCTTCATCTGGTTCACTTCTATCTTCTACTCATCCTTCCTTCCTCAGTTTTCTTTGAAGAAATCTTCCCTAATTTCCCAAAGTAGGATAGGTATTTTTGTCCTATTACCTACAACACTCTATACAAACCTCTGTTCTAGCACTTGGCATGTAATTAAAATTATCTGCTTATTCTTTTGCCCTACTCACTGGTCTGTGAGCTCTTCATGGGCAGAGATCATATTATCCTTGTATCCATACCACGCATTATAGTACCTAAAATATAAGTGTCCCTAAAATGTGGGACCAGAACTAAATTTTGGTGGCTGAGATTTTTCATCTTTTCTTGTACTGACCTCTGCTTTTCTCTCCTGGGCTCAGCATTCTTAGTTCCCAATGCTTTTTCTTGCTTGCAGCTTCCTGCCAGTATCTCTCTCTTTCTGCTTCGTGAGTTATTGACTACTTAAGTGGCTCCAGTATTTCCTTCCTATGAAAACTCATTGAGCAGGAAGTTGGTGATCAGAAAGCATCCATGGCATTTTCTAAAGAGGAGCTCCAAGTGTGTGCTGAGCACTGAAGACATAATTAGACTAGTACCAGCCTTCAAGTGCCTGCTTTACAAGACAACAGCCCCACAGCTGTGTGGCTCTGATATGCTGTTAATCTCATGACTTTATCCGATGCCTCTGAGGAGGGGCTGGGTTATAAGAAATGAGCAAATTAGATTCAGATCCTAGCGCTACTACCTTTAAGGTGTGACTTTGAATATATTACTTTATACACCTTGGTTCTTCACTTTCAAAACAGAATATTTACCTTATTCTTTTAGGTAAACTAAAAGACCAATATTACCTTGGTCTTTTAACAGGAGGGTTGAATGAGATAATATGTATAAACCTCCATAGCTGTACATATAGCAGGTATTCAAGGAATATTATCTAAATGATTTGATGAATTCCAGAAGAACCACACCTGGGCTAAGCTGTTTTGAACAACTCTCTTCCTGGGCCCAGCCAGAGCTCTTAGCAGAGCTGCCTTATGAGCTTTGGGTGGTCCCCCTATGGCTTCCCCCACCAGACTATTGTTCTCTTTTCACACTAAGGATATAACCAGGTTAAGGCTGGGGAAGAGAGCTCTTTGAGGGGTTTGTCTGGGGATGATGTGTGTGTAAAGGGGCTGGCCTAAAGCCCTGCTGTGTAAAGTGTCCCTATACTGAAGCATTGGTATTACCTGGGAGCCTGTATGAAATGCAGACACTCAGGCTCCACTCCAGACTTACTGAATTAAGATCTGAATTTAAACAATATCTCCGGATGACTTGTATGCACATTAATGTTTAAAAAGCACTATCCTAGAGATACGTAGATAGGCTCAGCAGGTATAGAGGGATGTGGGCTGTGGAGGTGTGTCAGAGCTGTCTGGTGAAGGCAGCACAGGTGGGGAGGAGCTGGGAGTGGGGGTTGTAGTTAGAGCAAAGAGGTGTTCCTCAGAGATGTGGGCTTCAGAGCTGTAGGGGCGCTCTTTGGGTAAGTGTTGGTTATTAGTTGTTTCAGGGACCCTTCCTATGGGTTCCTCAGGAATAAAGCTGTACCCTTGAGTTAGCCAGTCAGTGTCACTACACTGGCCAGGGAGCAACAGGTGGGCAGGGAAAAAAGCTCTCTATCCTCCTTAGCCAGGGACCACAAAATCATCTAGCTTAAGAGATGAGTATTGTATACCTGGAGAGATGTATAACCAGCAACTGGCTAGCTTCATGACTGAAAACTTGCCTTGAGCTTGTGCTAGGCTAGAATCTCCCTTCCCCCTACCCTTCTACCCCTAACTGGTGCCTATGCCTCTGTCTCTCATCTCTCTGTCTCTCTCTCTCTGTCTCTCTCTCTCTGTCTCTCTCTCTCTCTCTCTCTCTCTCTCACACACACACACACACACACACACAGAGACTGACTTCTTGGTCAACCCTCTCCAACCTCCTTTACTTTTGGACTGGGCCCTGAGCCTCCAGGTTCTCTTAGCATTGACCTCCCTGTTGAGCAAGGCAAGCCTAGTGAGAGTGACTGCTGGCCTTAAGCTATGTTGGAGGCAGTGAGGGTTTGTTTTGCCAGAGCACAGATCTCTCTCTTAAGCACTCTTAGGACTGAATCCCTGTTTGCCTTCCTAATAAAAATACTTCCTCAGCCACCCACCTAGAGCCTCTTAACAACTCTCTGTGGGAGGCTTGTTTGTGCATCTCAGTGGTAAAGGAAAGCCCCTGCTGTACTCAGCCCACCCTTGTGGCAAAGTAGGGGTTGTAGCAGCAGCAGCAGCAGCAACTAAACGTAGTAAAAATAGAGTCTGAGCCCCAGAGATGAGCCAGTCATTGTTCTAAGTCCTCTTGCCAAAGTACCCAGTTACCTAATACCCAGATTTCTCGTTTAACCAGGCTTCTGCCCAGGCGGGACCACCCTTCATTCCTTCCTGCCTCTCACCCCTTTTCTCCACCTTAAAAATACATTCGTGTGCCTATCATCTCCCCTCCTTAAACTGAAGTTTCCTTGACAAGAATCAGGTCTTGGTATTTTTCTCTTCCCAACATACACTGTGCCCTGCCTGCTCCTTGTTGGTTTTCAGGGAATATCAAGCTTTTTTTTAACCTGTGGTGAGCTTACCCATGTTTAATGACTGGGAAGACAAATAGGAAAAGAACAGGAGACTGACTGCTCTGGCTTAGGGAGCTGAGCTTTAGAGCTGTCTTTGTGAGCAAAAAGTGGGGCTTGCTAGGCATAATGGAGGTTAGAAAGTTAGAACAGGCTGAAAAGGAGAGGAAGGAGAGGAGCAGGAAATGCTACAGAGGGGAGAAGCTGTTTAATATCAGCCCTCCTAGTGAGATTTGAAGCCAAGATCTAGATGAGGATTTACAAGTCATTCTGGCCCAGACTAAACATCAGTGACCACTGACAGTTTTCCTTCCCGTTTCTACCACGCTCAGAGCAGGGCACCAGTCTCAAGGACTCTCCAACCAAATGACCTTTATTGATTCCTGGGCAGCATCTCTCTTCAGTGTCCTATGCCTCCTTTCTTACCTTAGGGAGCTGGAATCCACATTCTGGAAGGAAATTGAAAGATATTCTGGACCACACTCCCTAAAGCTCTGTTAGCCCTAAATATTTGGTTCCCTTTTTCCCTCCTCTGGGCCCTGCCTGAGAAGCACCCTAGGCCAAAGGAAACTCAACCCAGAATCCCCAGCCCCTCCAACTTCCTTGATTTTATAATCATTTCCCCTCTCCTATGACAGGCCTCATCCCCAAAACCTGTGTTGTGTGAGCCTGAATTAAGAAAGAGGAGAAGGGACTTCTTCTCCACGACTCACTCTCACACCGTTTTCTCCTACCTCGGGCCCTACCAACCAATCTTTCTTTACCATTAAGGTAAAATATACACAACATAAAATTTGCTGTTTTAACCATTGTTTATCTATTTTTAAAGAAGTTTTCACCTTTATCCCTTTGCTCATTAATTGAAATGGTCTTTTCCTAAAGAGGTTGAAATGGGAGGAGGGGGGTGAGTGCAGGATGTGGCGCTCAAAAACCTTTTAGGTCACAAGACTGTATAGGTAACACCTGTGTCTCTAGCTGGTTCAAGATAAAGCAGGAGCCTCCTCAACCTCTGGCTCAGGGGATGAGCTTAAGGGTGGGAATGAAGGGGCTAGGCCAAGGCAGGCCTCCCAGAGGAACCAAGATTTCTCAGCTTCTGGCTGTGGCTCCTGCCGCCTGGGTCATAAGGCTTGTTCCCTCGGCCTTTATGCACAGGCTTTCCTCAAGCCACAGCTGCTACAGTGGGTGTCCCTGAGTTGAAGTATTTGTCCTATATCCCAAATAAAGGCTTCTCGGTTATAGGGATTCCCTGTGAGTGGGAACATGAATGAATAGTAGAACATCGATCTAGAAAAACAGTCCTACCCGTGAAAAAAACAGAACAGGATTCTAAATCTTTTTAAAAATTCACTGGTCTCTACCCTGGCTGGTGTAGCTCAGTGGATTGAGCGTGGGCTGGGAACCGGAGGGTCCCGGTTCGATTCCCGGTCAGGGCACATGCCTGGGTTGCGGGCCAGGTCCGTGGTGGGGGCCATGTGAGAGGCAACCATACATTGCTGTTTCTCTCCCTCTCTTTCTCCCTCCCTTCTCCTCTCTCTAAAAATAAATAAAATCTTTAAAAAAAAAATTCACTGGTCTCTTTTCTCCCCCTTTCAAAAATGAATCCAGTTCATCTTTGCCATCCTACTATGAGCTTTATATCCCTTCTTTTCTCTCTGTAGCTATTTTTGAAAAAATAAATAATGGGAAAGGGAGTAGGAGCTGCACCCCCCCCACACACCGTGGGATAACTTCAGAGCCATTTTGGCTAATTCTCCCACCCTAAATCTGAAAGCGAGGGAGACTCACTCTACGAAGTTTGCCCCCTGGCTCTGCAATTACAGTCACGGTTCCTATAGCTGACATGCTGGCACAGACCAAGGACCGGCTGAAGCATGGTGGCCAGCTGCCTGGCAGTACTGATGCTCCATTTAG
>PVJI01019015.1:0-31893 GCA_004026765.1 Micronycteris hirsuta
GACTGTTTAAGAATAAATTATATGTCCCGTACTTAAAAATACTATGCTTCATGGAATAACTAGGTACGATTTGATAAGAATAAAGTAAGATAACCACTGGTGATTAGAAGAGACCATTTATTCTTCCTCAATTTTAGACAGGAATTACAGTTTATAAATTTTAAGGAAAGTGGTAACTTAAATGCACATGACTTTTTGAAACAGAAATATATGACTAACTTCTTTATATATATAATTATATATTTATATATAATATTTTATTTTTATATATAATATATGTAATTTTGGATGTAAAGGAAGGGATAGGAGGGGGAGAGAGAGAGGGAGAAGCATTGATGTAAAAGAGAAACATTGATCAGCTTCCTCTTGTTCTTGCCTGATTGAGAATCCAATCCACACTTCAGCAAGTGTCCTGACTGGGAATTGAACCTACAAACTTTATGGGCTATGGGATAATGTTCCAACAAACAACCACACCACCAGGGCTGTCTGACTTCTTTTTGCAATATTTCGTTTCAGATTTTACTTACTGAACAACTCACATGCCCTGGGATGTGACACACAGGACACGGAATTTTCATGGATTGGTTGGACACCGCCCTCAGGACTCGCACAATCTCATGCCAACAATATATGTGAGCAAATGATTATGGGGAAGTCAAATGTTTGGACATATGTGGCATTATGGTTCTGCTCTGGAACAGAAAAATTTTGGAGCATATTTCCTAGGCAGATTGCATTTGATTTGAATTTTAGTGAACAAATAGGCAATCACAAAATGAGAAATTTTGGAGAGAAGTTTGCCCAGACCAAGGAGAGAGTGACATGTCCACTCAGGAAATAAAATGGCATGTTGAAGGAAGTATGTGAAATTCAGTATTAGTGATCTTCATATATTTTTGTCTCCATGTTATTTACCCCCCAAATTTTGCAAAACTTGGTCATTTTTAAGTTGACATTTGACCTTTTATTATTTTTTATATAGAAACATTTAAGATTGAATCACATCATTCATTTAAATATTTAATCAAATCTGCATACCTTAGAAGGTTGATACCACTATATTCCTCTTAGAAAAAAAGAAATTACATTCCTCTTTAAGAAAAAACAAAACACATACTATTCTTTCTTTCACAGTTGGACATTACATCAGCCTCTTTATTCCTGACCACACAAATCCATTCCACTTCCTTCAGAGGCTGGTGTCCCGAAATAATACACATTTGTGCTTTAAAGTCCTTTGTTAGTTACCATGAGAAAATGATATTCATAACATTTATATATAAAGTACAACAATTTTATTTAAATTTTCTATGGTTACAAGAATCTAAGTTTTAAAAAGTTCTTTGGAAATGAGTTATGATACTAAGTAGTATATGATAAATTAAAAAAATCTAATTATGTTACATATCTTGTGCAATAAATATTATAATACTTTTACATTTTCTTAAAATAAATCCCTTAGTGAGACTACAGTTCTTTCTGTCTCATGTATAAGAGTGATTACTATTTGTTACTTAAATGAGACAGTACTCAGCACCGACTTTATTCTGATATGTCTTTTCTTTTTTAGGTGTCTGTTAAGAAAATATGTTCACATAAGTGGATAGTAAAGAAAACTGTTTCATTATAGCAAGGTGTCTACATTCTTTGAACTTCTAGTCGTATGCCAAATATTACATAGCTATCTATCTTCAAAATTATTTTTAATAATCTATATCATCTGACAATTCAGTTGTTTCTCCTTCCATTGTGCTGAAAGTAAATAATTAGAAACCTACAAAAAAGGATTTATTATCTAATCATTACTATCATTCACTTTTGAAATTCCAGCCTTACTCTTCTATTTATACCCGAGGGTTCCTCAGGTTTTTACCCCTAGAGCAATGCACCATAGTTAGGGTAGGCAGTTTCTCAGCAAAATTGAGAAAAAATGTGGGTGATATTAATACAGAAGCAACTAAAACAAGCTTGGTCCAGACTGTCACTGGAAAACCAGCACATAACTGTCACCTAAGTGGTAAACTAACTAACTAACTAACTAACTAACTAACTAACTAACTAAAGAGGCATTTCATTCTCTGCAGACAGATGAGGGAGTTTGTAGAGGAAGAGATGTGAAACTACAGATGTGGTATTTTAGAATACATTTTTTAATAGATATATTTTATTCTTAGAAAATTACACATTTGAAAATTGAGGTCTTCAATCTCCCAGCCATATATTTGCCACTTTTGAGAGCATTCTCTATTGTTTCAAGAACCTGGAAAGCGTGGGATAAAAGTGGGTTCAGACTGCAGAGGCCCTGTGCCTCGGTGCTGATGCATTTGGAATTTTTCTTCCAGTAAAGCACAGGTATGTTCTAAGGCACCTGAGATCACTGACTCCAGCTCTCTGAATCTTAAGCTGAGGTGGGATGTATTATTAAAGTGTCTGTACGGATTTTGCTGGTCAAAGGACACATCTCAAATTTAATGGAATAAGTTAGTGTTCCAGTCCACTTTAAAATCACAGAGAAAAGTTTGTGCAAGAAGCTTATATGGTCCTAAATTTAAATACTATACCTTCCCTGCCCTAGTTGGTGTGGCTCAGTGGATTGAGTGCTGGCCTGAGAACCAAAGGGTGCCTGGGTTACAGGCTAGGTCCCCAGTAAGGGGCGTTGGAGAGGCAACCACACATTGATGTTCCTCTCCCTCCCTTCCCCTCTCTCTAAAAATAAATAAATAAAATCTTATTAAATACTATACCTTCCCTGTTTACCTACTCCCCACACAAAGTAAGAACTATTCATATCTACATGCAAAGTTGTAGAGCAGTGCTGGAGGTGGGGGACTGTACAGAAGTAAGTATATCAGGAGAGAAAATTCCCTTTGTCAATTCCTTCCTTTGTTTCTGATTTTTTTCCTTGTTTAAAGAACTTATTTCATCTTCTGATATTTGAAATGGGCCACTAACTGATTTTTTGTTACCCTTATATCCTCAGAAGTATAGGCACTTATGTTATTTAGACCAAATATATATTCTCTACTATTCTGAGCAGTTTATAACCTTCTTAACCAGTGAAGTCAATATACTTGATATCTAGATATCAGAAGGGTCATTCAAAATCAGTCTACTGGGGAAAAATTAAGAAAAAGAAAACAGGATGTCAATTTCTGACCATAAACCTTCCTGCTTAAAATGTCAGTCCCATTCTCTTCTTCCTTTTCATCTTTGCAAGCACTTCACTTCATCTCTGTTGTTCCTTAGTATTCCTCACATGGAGGAAGACATCAATTTCCCTTGTGCTAGTATTTCTGATCTAGAGAGAACCACAGCTTGGTATTTTTTCTATTTGGACAGTATCTCCATTGCTTGGCTGTACATTACTTTTCCATCTGTTCCTTAAGAGGGAAGGTGTCACTAATCTGCAAGCCAATCTTCACTCCTCTAGTCTTACTTGATTTAGGAGTGCACACAGATACTGCGGCCATAATCCTTGTCCAAAATACTTTGTTAGTTGGTATGCTTTCTGGTTTATTTGATCTTTATATTTGTCTGGTGGTTACATATGTGCTTTTTAATTTTCTTTCTTTCTTTCTTTCTTTTTTGCTTTGCTTTAATAATATAAGCTCCTTAAAGTCAGGGATCTTCTGCTAAAAATATTGCTGGTGCAGAAGAGGTTATAAATAAATAATATTGAGTGAACAAGTGAAAGATGTCCTTTTTGAAATAGTTTTATTTACTATATAGAATCCAGAGATCTGTAGCTGATGCAATGTCACTATCGCTTCATCAGTAATTAGAGATGAGTTCATTTGAGTAATTTTTGCAAGAAAACAAATTCAGGCTTTCTTCATTTCCTCAGTTTTAAGTACCTTACTTATTTCATTGACCGCTGACCTTTCCTTTATTATTTTTCATATCCTTTTATTTGTTTTGTTTTCTTTTTGTAGTTTTCTTCCATTTAACATATATACATTTCATGTATATGCATTTTTCCTTTCCCTGTTATAGCTACATCCACAAGCTCTACCATGTTAGAGTTTTATTTTTATTTAGTTCAAAAGATTTTTTATTTTTTGTGATTGCTCCATTAATATGTGGATTGTATAGAAGTACATGGCTTAATGTCCAAGCACATGAAATTTTATAGTTGTCTTTTTTAAAACAATAGCTTTATTATTGAATTTATCCCTAGTCAAAGAACATATTAGAGGTTGATATTCATAATTAAACTTAGGGAAAAAAAAGTGCTTCATTTACACAGTTGGCATCACCTTTGTATAACCTTGAGTCAGCAGCCATAACTTCTTTTTTGTTACTATGCCAGCCACTAGCATCACCCTCTTACTGCCTCCAAATTGCTGCTTTTAATTTTCTGTGTGCTGGGAAATCAAATAAGCAAGCATTATTTTTTTTAAATGGTGTCTAAAATAAGAGTTTGTAGGACCTGAGGGATTTTTCTATGAAGAAAGTGCTTGGCATTTGTTTCACAATCTATGTCACATTTATGTCTGTGGAGGCTACAAAGAGACATGTGTTTGTTGATTTTCAGGTTCATGGTTTTGTGTGATCTGATTAGTTGAGTTTATCAAATTTATAATGAGTGCCTGCCAAATGGCAGACACTGCATCTGAGCTGGGTTTGCCAATGCGCGAAAGACAGTATTCACCCTCAAGGTTCTTAGAGTTCAGTAGGGTAGAAAGTCACACACACGGAACAGGTCAATACATCATAACAAGTGCTGTGACAGAGGCTCATGGAGGAGACTACTGAACCAGTGTATGTGGGGACGGAGCTGGGGCAGAGGAGATACAAAGGGAGCTGTGGCAGAGATGATGCTTGAAAGGCATCCCAAACAGTAAGGAAACATCACTGGAGGCCTGGAGGAAGACAAGCAGATAAATAGCACAGTGCATGCCGGCTGCCACCAGAGGCTCAGTATTGGAGTGTAAAGTGTCTATCAGGGAACTAACACAGAAAGTGATCACTGATTTGCTTGAGTTTTGTTTTCTAGTTGAAGTGTTTTATATACACAAGAAAAGAATGAGCTACCAGTAAATATGACTACGTGATGTAATTTTGTAAAACAACCACCACCACGTTGCAGGGCTAAACACTTTCTCTTTTCTTTTTTTGGTTTTCTACAAAAGTACAAGCACACCAGCTACTAAGCAAGCTGTGGGTTCACTGAGTGAGTGGAGCTGTCCTCATCCCATTTCCATCAGTGTGATCCTTAACAAGTTCAGGGTATCTTATGAAATTGGGAGTCCATAGCCTTTCGGTATGCAAGTTTGGTGGCGTAAACTCACATAAGTTTGCATGTATTTCATCTTAAATAACATAATCTTCTCGGGCTGATATTTCATGTCTCTAAGCAATGATCAACATTCACCTTTGAATTTTGGTCGTAAGCCAAGTACCGTCATGGCCACGTCTGAATATGGCAATCCCCCTAACAGTGATTCTCAGATCTTCATGTGCATCGTGATTACCTTGTCACACTAGGGCATCCTGTGTTGAGGGAATTAAAAGACTGAGATGCCCAGGTTCAGCTGAAGCTGCCAACCACTTCCCCTGCCCCAGTTCTTAGCTGAAGCTGTTAACTGCTTATCTTTTGCTTCTGTGAAGTGCTTTACACTGAAAGAAAGAAAAAAAAAAAAAAAAAGACCCAGCCCGCACTAAAATAGATAAAAGGGACCAAAAACTGCAACTCAGGGCCCAGAATTTGGAGACCACTCTTCTGGGTCCGCATGTGTAAATAAACTGCCTCTTAGTTACCTCCAGTGTCTTGACTGAGTCAATTTACCCACAACACTTGGACTGCATTCCCAGAGATTAAGATCCCATTGGCCTGGGGTGGAGTCAGATACTCTGCATGTCTACCCAGCCCCAGGTGATGCTGGTCCATGCTGTTAGTCCACGCATGCTCCACTTTAGGTAACTCCGCTTCGCACCATCATTTCAACAAGAAAGCTGTTATACCTGTTAAAATCCCAATAGTAATAAGCTGCCTAAAGTCTCAAATATTCTGTACCAAAGGTTTCTGAAATTACCATCAAGTTTCCTTATCACTACATGTGGTTAGCTTAGTACTTGGAGATGACTTAGTCGGTCTAGGGAACAGACTCATGGAAAAAAAAACAAAACCAAAGAACCATCTTTTCATCTTGTGCCTGACTCTTCCTCTCTTAATTTGAGGCCATCCCCAAAGAGTCATTTTCATTCAATAAAATACAATTCCGAAAACAAAAGTAACAAAGTCAATTTAAATCTTTATGAAAGTTTTTCCTAAAAGCCAGAGTGAAATCTTGTTTACAGCCTACAAAGTTTTGAAAGCTGTTTACTTTATTCTCCTTAGATGAATTTAGAAAACAGCTGCATCAACAACCAGTGTTTTTCTCCTCTTTCTAATATACCCAAACTCCCCAGCAAGTCTGGTCCTGAAGGGCTCTTAGCTTTTCCTATACTTGCTCTTCTTTTCCTTCACTTTGATCTGTTTTTATTGACCTATGATCTGTTTCTCTCTTTGTTTTCCTTCCCTCCTGTTTCTATTATCCATATACTCTCGAGTTGGACTGACGGGTTTGTAGCCTGCCTTAGGGACCTAGCACACATGTGAAAGTGGGTGAATTTCTTATACTCTGTGTGCCTCAGTTTTCTCATCTGTGCAATGAGGATTCTGCTAATGACTACTCACAGGGTCATTGCAAAATTAAGTCAGTTAATTCTTGTAAAAAGCTCAGAACAGAGCCTTGTACTCAGGAGGTGCCTTATAAATATTCACTATAAGGCCTATCACACTCTATGCATATGCATTATGCGTATTTATGATTTTCAAGCAGCCAAAAACAAACCTATATATCTTTTATTAATATACCATAAACTAAGAGGTGACTTCAGAGATAACTTGAAAAAATTAATGACTTATCTAAATACAGTGAGAATGAGTGATTTAAGATAAATCATTTAATACAACAAAACTCTCTTTTTCTCAGTTATCTACTAAAATAGCTCCCAAGAACCAGAACTGGTACCCTTATTATTTATGCAATAATAACTGAAGAATGTCTGATGACTCACATTATGCAATTATCTTCACTAGAATCTCTCTTTCTTTATGTAATCAACCATATGAACATTCAACATGCCTCTGATATCCCACCATGAGAACATCCGGGACCAACCCACATACAATGAAATCCCTGCACTCACTTTTCCTAATGAGATTTCTTCTCGGAATTGTGTATGGCATTCTCCGGTGCTGCAGAGTCAATACAATTCACTATTCTTTACTTATAAACAGTTTTATTTACTACAGAAGGAAACTTTCTACACTAGCAACAATCAACAAATCACAGGCCATATTTTTATAATTAAGTTGTTTCTTTTGTATGAGAAAATTTCAGAAGTGGTTTGAAGACATTTATAAAAAATGTTTCAAGAAAAGATAATGCTGCAGATCAGGTGTTCATAGCATGATTGGATTGTGATTAAGAAAATCTTGGTTAAGCCTGGAGATATATGAGGAGGGAGAGCAAGGGACTTTAAGAAGAAGCAAATCACATAGGTTTGCAAGTCCTTCTACAGTATATCCACCCAACAACAGAAACTTCAAAAAATTTAGGGTGTGCTTTTGAACAGTGAGGTTCTGTAACTCAAACCTCCAATCAATACTTTTAGATAGGGAGGAGTAAAAATTCTCTGTTTGGTGCCAAGCTTCCTTCAGAGATAATTTTTACCCCACACATACAAAACCGTTGAAAGCAAAAGTATATGTCAGAAGTATTTATAAACACCTCTTTTGTTTTATAATAAAGATTTTGTGCTGATTCAACTAAAATTACTAAATGGGTTACTCAGGAAGACTAAAATGTAACTTTCCCTTCATGTTCACCTAAAATCACTATTCTTAAAGTAAAAATATAAACACAAATCAAACAAATATTCTTGAAAGGACTGTATTGTGATATCCTTACTAATGTAAATATATTCCTTTGAGGAATGCATATCCAATATGCCATAGGACGGTAGTGAATAAACTGTTCCTATTAATTGTCAATAGTTTATTTCCAAATAAAATTTACATAAACAATAAAATATACTTAAGTGGCTATGTTTTATTTTAGAGAATTTACTATTTTATTAATGAGAAATATCTCTTACATCCCCAAAATTCAGCCTCATTACTCTGAGTTTTATACAATAAAGGATACCTTAGTCATTGTCAAGATTGAATTTATTATATCAAGATAGATTTCCATAGGATTATCTTTCAATTTGAAAACTTGTTGCTTAAATAGAGTTGTTTTACTCTTTTTGTAATAGTAAAGAGTTATGAACACTGATTTTATGGAAATAGCTCCTACTTACAAAGAAAAACAAAGCTTGTGTTTATACTGTAAAATTATGCATCCCATTCAGAGATGAAAAGTGAAGATATATTAAACTGTTGAAAGCTACATTGTACTTTATAGATCATAAAGCAATATGCAATTTTCTGTGGCTGATATCACAGAATATTTATTAGGATTCACTATGTAAACTGATAGAATTAAGTGATAAATACATGCAACCTAGCATGAAATCATTTTCAGGCATATTATCAATAGCCCAGAGAAATTTTAAATTATGTCTTTTAATAATTAGATTCACTTGTGTGATGAAATTTAAGAAATCACACACTACTTAACCCAGTAATTCCATTTACAAGAATAAATTCATATATATAGTGTTGTTAAACAACATGGATGTTATTTTTTGTAAAAAGTTATTTACTACATAAGAGTGATATTTTAATACTAAAAGAATAATAAAGAATCTAAACAAGAAAATAATTTAATACATTAAATACGAAAGTTATTAGCACTACATTCCTCCTTTTAATACTTTACAGATATTATGGTGCTATTGTTTAAAATAGTCAATGGCATGGGAAAATTACTCTATGCATTAAGGCTAAGAAAATTATTGCTATAGAAAATTTGCTATAAATACTTCCATTAATGTATTCATTTTCAACGGGTATCTATGGACCTTAAAAAAAGCTAAAAAGGAAACAAGGTAAAGTGAAACTGAGGAACAGAAATAGTATTTTTAAAAACTGATGGTATCTATCCCTTCTGAAATATTACAAATTCAAATTATTCTTTGTACGTCTTCCTGTGGTTTCCCTCCATGTACAGAAGCTTGTGAGAAAAAGATAAAACCCTGTCACCGATTCTCTGCTGGGGGGAAAAAAAAGTGAACCTGAGAAGAATGTCTTTTCTTTAGCAGATTTCATTAATGTGTAAATATTGGAATTTCCAAATATTGGGGAAAATGAAGAGTCAAGCAAGAGAAAAAAAATAATCTGAGGATGGAATAGGGAAAAAAATGGCATCTCTTTCACTGAAAGAGGAAACATGTAGACTAATATGTCCTCTGTAGCATCTGACAGCCACGAGAGGGGCCTGCAGTCGGATAAAACTTCAGCACGCGGCAAGATTCCGGTTTCTCTATAGATATTGACACTATAACTTGGAGTCAGAGGCATTCTAGCAGATACGTGTTTTCAGGTAGGTAGCCTCAGATGACAACCAGGTTTTACAGATATAGCGGGGTATGAAGATATGCATTTGATGCATTTGTACCTTCAAGGAGACTAGAACCAGAAACAAAATACATTAGGAAATATATTCAGTCTCTCTCTCTCTTGCTCTCTCTCTCTCTCTCTCTCCAGACACTTTTCAATATTACACTAACTCTGATTATTTTCAACATATGACAAAGCCTGAAGCCTGAGAGAGACCTGGTTTTAAATTTCAAATTCCTGGGAGATAGGCTACTGATATTTATTGAATAAATGTTTGCCTCTTGCAAAGAGAAAATTTTCTTAATATTTTATAAAGAGGGAAGAAAATGACTATTGACAATGTTAAAATCAGCTTCTCTAGTCTACATTTCCAGCTGGTACGTTCTCTTAAACTTTGAAAAGGGCAAATCCTGCTTATGCATTTATTGAAAACTTCCATATTTCTTAGGTGCTTCTTTGTTGAAATTCAACTGACGTTATTTTTTGAGTAAAATTAAAATATTTATTTAATGATCTTCCCTTGAATACAAATGGGCTTGATATCATGAAAATGTTTTTAACAAATTTAAAAAACATAAATAGGCATTCACTACCTGAAGACTTAGACCAATAAGAAGATAAGTAGTCGGTACTTGTTCTAGCTACTTAGGTGCAAAACATTCTACCCAAAATTTAATACGTACATTGTGTTTGGGGACTCCAAGGCTTAGAAATTCCAGCACAGAGCAGGGGTGATTTACTCTACTCGAAGACATCCTGGCCTGCACTGAAAAAATAAGTCTGATGCAACTTAATAAAAAAGTCTGGAATCATCTAGAAACATCTTAATGCATGGGTCTGGCAACTGACAATGGAAAACCTCTACCGGGCTGTCCGCTGAAATGTGGTCTCTCCATGTAGTTTCTTCATGTGAGTTTTATTGGACTTCCTTGCAAAAATGGCCACCAATGAGATCCAAAGAAGCAAGAAAAGTAGGTGCTACTTTAATGACCTAGCCTCAGAAATAATTGATACGTAGTGTTCTTCTCTACCATAATCTCTCACTGCAGGCAGATACAAGGGGGGAGACACTTGGGAGGGATGTCAAGTTGATACTGTTTGAAGAGAATGTGGCATAGGAGATATTGTGGTCCTCTGCGGAAAATAGAATATGCCACAGGATTTACATGTGTATTTATTAACCTTTCATGATACACACTGGAGTATTCTAAAAACAAAGGGCTTTATCAACACATGTGTGATGGGCACAAGTCTGCCTGCCCAACTGAGCGAACTCAATTGCATGCCACAGACACGGAACTTTGCGTCAACAGGAGGTAGTCATGGGTATCAGCCCCATATGGGGAGGGTTCGGTCAGTTTCTTGTAACCAGTATTTCACTTTAAAAGTTTTGTACACACTGTCTTTTAGTCTCAATTAACAGGCTGTTTCATAAAAGTGTATATTATATACACATAGTGGGGCAACTGTTTTTGAGATTATATGGTCTTCTGCTACCCTGTTTTTCTACCCTTTCTTCAACTGTCCCACATGTAACTAATCTTGTAAAGGTGCTGATGATCTGTTTAATATAAAAGATTTATAAAATTCCTATGAAATTTGCCATTTGCTTTACCACCTTGGGGGAAAAAGTTTTCTTAATATTTGCACTTCATGATCTGTTTAGTTTTATAATAAACTAGATTTTTCATGACATTTTACCTTCTTTCCTTGGAACTAGATGAAAAGTTTCTATTGTTTTGCATGCTTGTGTCTCTGTGGAGATGTAGTATGGACTTAAAGGAGACTTAAAGGTTTTAACAGTTGGAAGGCCAGCACTCAATATTTATCCTGAAGTTGCCATGACTACTAATGCAGATAAAATTTGCAGAACAAGTTCAAGTTAGAGATAGCCAGAAAAGCACAAGGGGTTTCATTAATGGTTTCAATGATTAACTACCGTGGAAAGTACTGAGTAGACACACTGTTTTGATTTCCAATCCTGTTGATCTTTCTGATGACAAAGTGAGACTATTTAGGAAAAATATACACATCAATATAGCATGATAAATGTTATTCTTATTGTTGTTGAGATGACGAAGAGAAAATTACTCTACTTTTACTCCCTTATCACCTAAAACCATTAATGTAAACATCTAGTAACTTTTTTAACCTAAAATGAGAGGCCAATAAGCCACTGCTACTTGTTAAATATTTGTGTTATATTTTCAACTATATTATACAATTAAAATTTTTTAATTCTCACCTGAGGAAGAGAAGGGAGTGCAGAGAGAGAGAAAGAGAGAGAGAGCGAACGAGTGCATCAATTAGTTGCCTCCTGGCTGTGCCCTGACTGAGGAATAAAACTACAGCCTTTCGGTATATGAGACAACATTCCAACCAACTATGCCATCCATGCAGGAATAATATTAATAGAGAAACATACATAAAAGAGGTATTATATACAAGTGTATGTGTGTGTACCAAATATTGGCTTATTCAGGATGAAAGGAGATTTCTCAGAATTAACGTATCTTGGCTTAGTTTTGTCATTAAAAGTTATACTTGTTCATATTAAAAATGCTAAATTACTAGCAATTCTACATTTTCTGTTTATCTTTGAAAATATGGTCATGTGAGTAAATTCATTTTCAATTTTATTCAAAGGTTTTCTTTGCTACATAAGTCACTAATAATTTTGCTGCAGAATTTTATTAATTAGAATGTATTCAGTTGCTGAAACAAATATCCAATGGTTACAGCTTGAAATAATCATAAAGAGAACACTAAGAGGAGGCCAGAGGGATTTAGATCTAGATCTTAGATACTTACTCATTTGATTTATTGCAGAATTCATGGAATCAAGTCCTGTTTCCTATTTTCCCACTTTTTCTCATTCAGTATATTATTGATGTCCCCTATAATCTTTGGGAGATTATAGCCATAGCTTTGAATATCATCATATCCTTCATTTTTAGCAATATCACAAAATTGCTTTTTAATCACATAGCTCTCTGTTTAAATTGGTGAGCAAAATCTTAGAAGCATCAATGTTCAATTCAGGTTATGTGAATAGCCCAATGAATGAACTACATGGCAAAAGGAAGCATGATTGCCACAGTAGTATATACTAATCATGGTTTATTTGCTGGCATTCAAATAACAAAAATCAAGCAATATAACCATGGGATAGACATCCAAAAGTGTATGTCACAGACCAGGTCGAGTACCGGTAAGATAAGTAGACTAACACAACATTAATAAAAAGCTAACTTCTAAGTCACCTCCAAGTTCCTAACCTTTATAAATATACTTCTGAATTACTACATTTAATTAGGGATAGGAGAGAGGGAGGGATCCCATTCCTTTACCTTCAAAGTTTGTTTACTCTGGGAAATGTTCTCCTATTTTCAGCCAGGATGCTCTGACATTATTTAATTCTTGTCATCTATCAAAAAAACTGAAACAATCACTGTTTACCCTTACATTTAAGTTATATATACTCCCTGCTCCAACCCAGTATTATTAAATAGAAACACAGTTGCTCAAAAATCAAAACAGTATATAATAACCTGAGAGAAAAGTGTAACTCCAAATGGCTCCTGTTCCTTGGATTAGATAATGCAGTTTTGAAAGCTATTTTAGCGAATCCTGGAACAACTATAATTATAACCTATCAGGCTTATGCAGAGAGCCCGGGCAAGTCTATTAGTGCCATCCCAATCATTCGAGTTCTCCAAATATAGAGTGTGAAAGCAACATACAGGGTGAGACATTTGCATTTTTTTGGAAAAGAAATAAACCACACTATTCTTCAGTTATTGTTTCTTGTTAGAAAAAAATATCAGAAACTTTTATTGTTAATTATGTAATTTTGGATAGGGCGTTGCTTACAATGGGAAAGTTTTAATCATCATCAATATCTGTGGTAGATACCAGTACAATTGCAGGGTTTTGTTTTTTTCCCCTCCATTTACTGGCTGAATGAAATTTAACCTTTTCTTTCACCTTTATGTGGTCATATTTTCTCTTCTATACATTGCAGATTTTTCCTGAAAAATTACTAATCACTGAGCTAGTTACCATAGACACAAAGGCGAATCAAGCACGGCATACCCAACTCCCCATTCTATTTTTCTTTTAGTCCTTGGAGAGGCAAGGGTACACAGGTCTTAACAGAAGGGCATGAAAGAGGTATTTATAGTGTTACAAAAACCCAGTTTGGTTTTGCAATTGGGAAGAAACCATCAACCATGAACTAAAGATATTGAGGATGTTCTGAAAAGAAAATATTAATCAGAGTCATGGAGGTTGAATAGTTTATTTGGTAGCAAAAAAAAAAAAAAAAAAAGAGAGACTATTGACAAAATATAAGTAAAAGTCTCTACAAAGAATCCTGAATTTTGAAGGTATAATGAGCTAATCAACTCTCCCCAGTGGCCCAGGACTAACATATTTTTCTAAGATGTATAATTCCAGTGCTAAAACTGGGACAAAGTCAAATTAAAAAAAAAATATTCCCCCTAAAATTGAGTTAGAGATCTAGAAAAAAAAATGGAGGCATATCATGGTGTGGTAGGGCCACCTCTAAATAGGATTCTTGGTGATTCCCATTCCTTATTTTCACAGCCTTGTGTAATCTTGACTCTCTAATGGGGGCTGGCACTAGTAAGGTGTCTCCAGCAAATAGAAGGCAGTAAGTGATGAGATGTTACTGTGAGATTAGCTCCCCAAAATGTCTGGTTTACTTCTTATTTGCCTTCTTTTACTCTTACTTGAGGGAAGCCAGTGACCATGCTGTGAGCTGCCCCACTGAGTGGCCAGCAAAATAAGTACATAGGGAGCCTTCAGTCAATAACAGCAAAGAACTGAAGCCTTCCAAAAATCCCTGAGTAAGTCTGGAGTCAATCCTTACTCAGTGCTTCAGTTGAGAGTATAGCTTTGGGCAATACCATGACTGCAACCTTGTGGGAGAAACTAAGCCAGCATTACTCAGTTAAGCTAGATTCAGATTCCCGACTCATAGAAAATGTGAGATAATATTCTAAGTTTCTAATTGTTAGGGCAATTTTTTTTTTCAGATAGTGATAGTTAACTAATGCATATATTGTGGCTGAAGCAGAGGAATCCACAGAGGCACAGGGCTTGACGGCATATGGGTGATGGAAATGTAGTTTTATTCAAGACTTTAGAATGATGTACTAGTCTATCTAAAGGCATCTGCTCCTCTACCTTCCCTTTAAGGATGGATGTTTCCAGGGTCGATACGCTCTTCCTTTTCTCCCGATTTTCTACTTCTACTTTGCTTATACTGCATAGTAATCCCTCCTCTAAAAACAAAAATTCACTTTTAAAAATGAAAAAAAAAAAAGTGTGATTCTCTTATTCATGCATTCTAAAGTAAGTCACCACTATTATTTCTCTTGCCCTGCTTCTTTGTAGGAATGTTGAAATTTATAATCATAAGCACATTTGTATATTTTCTTGTAAACTGCTTATCTCTACATGACTAATTCTGTTTGGTTTCACAATGTTTGTGGAACTTTGCCCTCGAGTGTCACGGACTAGGCATTTAATAAAGTTGTTAACTTTATTGAGCTAATACCTAAATATTCATTTTGAGAAATTAATCCTGAGTTTGTTTCTCTAGAAAAGCTACATAAAGAAGTATGTATTATCAGATGGCCCATGAATCTTTCCATTCCCTAAGAAAGAATAAAAAGATAAAACATAGACGGTAGAAAGTATGATCATAAGAAAGAAAATGAGCTTAGGAAAAGGAAGAATACTCTTCTAGCTTTTCTTCCATTATGGAGAATATTGTCGTAATCATAGTATAATTGTTACATAAAAAAGTAGTTAACTGAGAAAAACTGATATTAATCTAAGATAAAATACAAACTAAGATTAACTATGGTAGATTGAAATGCATGTAATGTTTCTGATGGTAATGGAATGTTTATATACCACATATATAATTTCTATACAATAAACTTCTAAAACAGCTCCTAAATGCTTACAAAAAATTCTAAAATTGCCCTACCTCTCATTTTATCCTTCACTCTTCATCTGTTCATCAAAAAACAAGTATTTATTGCTCACTTCTTTGTATCATGCTGTGCGCCAGCTTGCTAGAGATATTAAAATGATCATCCATAGACCATGCCCTCAAAGATATAATAATATATTGAAAAAGTATTTGTAAGTGTAACGGATCCATCCAAAAATCAAAAGATGGGTGTACATATCTATTAGTTCCCCACCAGACTCTCCTTGGTTGCCCTCCAGAAAAGTTCACTGTAACTTTTCAAGCTTTGGCTCTATAACATGTCAATGTGGTCAGTTGGATCTGGAAAATGGGATTGGCCACATTGTAGAGGTTGTCAGTCATTTTTATCTCTAGGTTAAACTAGAAAGAGAATGCATAGGATGAAGTGGGAGAATTCATAAAATAGTTCACTACAGGAAAAGCCAAACCATCCTGTGAACACTAAGGTGTTATAGACTGAAATTCTAATGGATAATTGATATCCATTCTAAACATAAGTTCTGCACTTAACAAGAGAGAGGAAAAAAAATCCTTTATATATATTTAATTGAGTAAAATAGAATAAAGATTATGAAAGACTTTGACACTATTTGGTAATTTTAACAATGACTTGCTTTTTTTAATCACTAAAGAGAGGGGAGGTTTACAGCAAATTAGAAAAATATATTTATAATTCAAAGCAACAATAGTGCCATCCATATAGTTCAAGATTTTGAGAGGTTTGTGAAAAGGTAATTAAATGTAGATAAATAAGAAAAGTATGCTCATTGTACTCATATTTGGAAGGACACACAATTTTGGTGGATATGTAAGTGACTCAACCATTTGAAAATATTATGAACCTTGTGACGTTCATTGATATATTATTTTTTATGTTTTTAGGCATAGTCGTCATTCTGAACAGAGTGAAAAGACTTTATTAGAGTATGCAGTGTTTCTTCAAGCAAATGAAAATCTGGTCAAGTAAGCAGTTGTGGTGTGAAATCATTTTTGGAAGTTATTCAGTATGTGTGCACAGATAATTTATGTTATGCTTTCACTTAGCCTTCAGAAACATTCACATAAATTCATTCTATTGGGTACCTTTTTTTCTGTTTAAACTCAGAAAGTCAAAATATTTTATTGTTATAATATTTAAACACAATTTATGGTATTCAACATATTCAACTAATAGATCTCAAGGTCAACGATGCTCCTTGGCAATTGAGTAGCACTTTATTTTCTCTTAAGAATTTATTGTAATTTTTAACAATAGTCTAAGCATTAATTATTAAATAAATATTGAGGATGATGGATGTTTGAAAGATTTTAAAGAATATAGCATCATTGCTAATAAGTTATGGAACTGTAATTTCATCTTGTTATTTTTGGGGGAATTGTTCCACATTTTCATTTGGGGGAGTTTATAGTAAAAAATCGAGTGTTTTAAAATTTAATTATTAGAAGTCCAATGTGCTATCCATTGCACTACGGAGCCACCTTAAAATTTAATTATTAAATTAAAATATGAAAATATGATAAAAATTTCCATCCAGGTGTATGTTCATAAAAAATGGCAAAAGATACAGTAAAGAAACAGCCTATATAATTGGTATTATTACCTTTATATAAGTGTTATAAGAATTCCATTGTTTTATTTGTCTAAAATGAAATATTAATTAATATAATAAATATACTAAAATTTATATTCTGAAGACATTCAACAATAAATAGATTTCAGTGGTTCCTGTGATTTAGATAGCAAAAAGAGCAAAATAAAAATACATGTTTAAGGTTAAAGAATATGCCACATTATTTACATTTTGGTCCTTTAAATTCACAAACTAATATGTCATATTATATTGTTTTATATATACAGTTATTTACTGTGTTGCATTTTTTCTTTGTTTTAAACAACATTTTTTATCATATATTGTTTTAGAAATTAAGTGAATTTTAATTTTAAACTAATGTCAGATGCCCTCATTTTATAGAAACTAGGTGACTAAGGAAGCTAGATGGTTTTAATGCCATTTGATGTTATAAAATATAATAATTCACATATATAGACTTATTAATGGGTACAATTAACAATATCTGGGCCTATGGATAACAATTATTATAGGCATTTGCTATACATAAATAAATAACTTTCCAAATAAAGCAGGTCACTCTTTGTTAAAGATTCAGATATTTTTGCTTACTTTGTCTTGTTTCAATTTTTAGTTGTGCTCCAAGTAAAAACCCCAGTGTATATTCCTGTGGAAATCAAAGCAATGTGTGAAGATTATTTATCCAGATTGAAAAAGATATCTTGGTAGTGATAAAGAAGGCATAACAAATCCTTGATCTTTCTCACATAACAACAAAGAGGTGAAAGTGATACTCTGGTGGGAAGCTGAAATATTCAAGAGTAGAATGAAGCACCCTTTGGTTTCAGATGTTGGAGCAATGAAGCAAAACTGTGAGATTATGGTAAATTCCTCATTTATAGTTTGAAAATTGAAAAATTAGGAAGTTAAAATGCACCACTATGTGGTGCATTTTAATAACTATGTAAATTAAGAACTTTGTTTTAGTTAACAGTTAGTTGGTTATCACACCACTACAAGACAATATAAAATGTAAGCAGAGCAAGCTTTTCAAAGTCACAAAACCTCAAATATCATAAACTTAACTAAGCTTGTGAATGTTTCAATCATGCTCACTGTCTCCGTGAACATCACATGGATGAAACGAAGATTTAGCTGGTCAACAGTGCTTGTCGGGGCAGGTGATATTAATGTGTCTCGGTTCTTTAATTTAATTTAATTTAATTTAATTTTTTTACTGCGAGCTGATGGATCTCACTTAACCCATCTGCAATGATTATTCAAATTTAAGCTTTAAAGTTTTATAACTTTTAGCTAAAGAAAAAAAAAATCAAAACCTTTTCCTCCCTGGGAGCCCCCTAGGTTTATTATCTCCCACAAGAATAAAGAAATTGCATGGTAGTAGGCATTTTCTGGATCTTTTATACATATAAGCATTAACACATGATCTGAACAATTGCTAAGATTGAAAAATGAGACAGCTGGATTTACTGACTCTAATGGGTTCTTTCATTTTAATTGAGACATAGAGTCTGATATTGTGGAAAATGTAACACTGCATTATTCAGATAGTTTATTTTTATCTCAGAAAATATGCAGTTCAGTGAAAATTCAGAGAATTTCATTTTTTAAGCTAATCTTGATGTCCTCATTTTAAAACGTCTAAGTGATTAAAGACACTAGACTGTTTTTCTGGTTCTGTCACATGTATTATTAGCTCTATGCTGCAAACAAGCAACAAAAAATAACAATGATGAAAATAATCAGAAACTAGAAGTAACAGAATTAATGAGAATGAATAACAGGGAATAATGAAGACGGAAAAAAGTCCAGAATTTAAAGGCACAGGCCAATATAAATTAAAGATGATTGTAAAAGGCAAACTAAGAGACCAAAAACATGTATTTTTTACTGCCTTTACTGCCTTTATTATAAAATAATAAGTATTAATGTAGAAAATACATTAAATATTAAAATTTAAAAATAAACATATGGAAATATTTGCCAAAGAGTAAAAATGAGGATTGACATGATTATCTATTTGATTTAATGTTAATTTTATATAGCTGATATCACAGAGTATTTATATCAGTCCTCTGTGTTTTCCACCATTTTCCATGTTATCAATTTTTTATGTAATCATAATGGTTAATGGTCGCATCATTAAGTGGACATATTGTGACACGCTTAACCTCTTTACAAGTACTGTGGATATTTAAATTGTTACCCACATTTTTTTAGTATTATAAATAACAGTGCAAGAAAATGTTTTGCTGTTTAAATTGAATTTATGATGTCACTTGATATATAAAGAGTTTTTTTTTTTAAGATTTTATTTATTTATTTTTAGAGAGAGGAGAAGGGAGGAAGAGAGGGAGAAACAGCAATGTATGGTTGCCTCTCACATGGCCCTCACCGGGGACCTGGCCCGCAACCCAGGCATGTGCCCTGACCGGGAATCGAACCGGGACCGTCTGGTTCCCAGCTCGCACTCAATCCACTGAGCTACACCAGCCAGGCAAGAGTTTTTTTTATGTATTCCAATATTTCCATTTCTTTCTTTATTTTACATTTTGGGATGTCCTCTAGAGTACTCATTTCAGTAGTTTTATATTAACACATTGACCTTCCTTTCATCTGTATTTTTCTTGTTATTGTTATATGTCATGTGGTGAAATTCTAAATCATGGCATGTTTGTTGTGTAACAATTCTCTGTCCACACACATTTTGTTTATTTTTTTATTTTTTCTCCAAGAGAGTAATCCATATTTTTGTTAAATTGTATGACCCCAATACAGTTTAATGGTAATTAAGTTACATAAAAATATAAAATTAATTAAACAAAAATTGACGTAGTTTTAACATTTAGTTTTCAAGCAACTGAGACAATACCTCAAAAAATTGAAATGGAACTGCCTTATGATCCAGTAATTTCACTTCTAGGACTATATCCAAAGAAATCTGAAACATTAATTCAAAAGAATATATATATACCTCTATGTTCACTGCAGCGTTATTTATAAAAACCAACACTTAGAAGTTGCCTAAGTGTCCATTAGTGAATGGGTGGACATAAAAAGCTTTGGTGCATTTATTTACACATTGGAATACTACTCAGCCATAAAAAAAATGGAAATGTTACCTTTTGCAACAGCATGGATGGAACTGGAGTGAAATAAGCCAATCAGAGAAAGACAAATACCATATGATCTCACCTACATGTGGAAACGAACAAATTAACAAACTGTGAGTGTAGACAGACTCACAGATACAGAAAATAGAAGGGCAGCTGTCAGAGGAGAGGAGTTTGGGAGCTGGGTGAGAAGGGTGAAAGACTTAAGCAAAGAAAAAAAAGAAAAACTCGTGGACACAGGCAACAGTATGGCAATTAGCAGAGGAAGGGGAGTTGGGGAGGTAGAAGCAGTTAAAGGGGGTATGCGGTGATGGAAGGAGACTTCACTTGGGGTGGTGAACTCACAGGACCAAATACAGATGGTCGACTATAGAACTGTACACCTCATATCTATATAATTTTATTAACTAGTTTCACCCCAATAAATTCAATTAAATTATTAAAAATATGACACAGACAATAAAAAAAACACACACAGATCACAATTATAATTAAAATCAACCTGTCTGGACCACTTAATGCCAGACACAAAGATTAAACTCTTCTGTGACAAATGAGGTTAACTGAGGAAATCCTACACAAAAACTATAAGCTCCTTGAAACCATTAGGATGTTATTAAATAACTCTTGAGTTTTACTGGTTCTCATTTTCTACAAACTCAAAAGTTCAGGAGCAGTTAGAAATCTGGATAGCCTTCTCTTTCTCAAGGTGCTAATATTAATTGCCACCAAATGCTATGCTAAGGACATAGCAAGGATCAACCATATCAAAGTCATATTCGATATATTTATGGCATTACTTGTCAATACCAGAAAGGAGAGAAAACAAATAAGAAGGTGAGAATTAAGTAAAAACATATAAAGATGTTCTTACTTAGGGATTATATTATTTGTTGAAAATCTCAATATAATCAAAATACAAACTATTAGAGTAAGAGACTTTCATATATTTGTCAAATTTAAAATCAGACACAAAAATTCATTGTATTTCTCAACACCAGTACAAAATAACCGTGCAACTTACTAAAAACAAGATACCATTCACGAAAGCCCGTGTATGCTATTGGGTATCATAGAATAACATAAGAATAATTTGTACCATCTCTAAGGAGAAAATATAAAAAGTAAAAGTGAACAATTTTTACTTACCAAATATTAAGATAGGCAGTTAGTCCTCAGGTTTTACAGTGTGAAACCCCAATACACACACACACACACACACACACACACACACCCCATGCAGGCCAAAATCACTTAAAAAGTCTAACTAATTGAAAGCCATGGGAAAATTACTATTGCTTTAGAATCTTTAATTTTTCTCCAAATGTTAAAATATCCTGGTATTGGTGATAAATGTACATGAAAATATAATAAAGGAAAAACTAATATCCAGTGCACTGTAATATAAAACACTGGATATATTGAGAATTAGAGCATTTTGTTTATTTGCACAGATTTTATCATGAGCTGTTTCACTGTTGTTTGCCTTCTCCTTCTATGCTATAACTTACAATCTAGAGTGAGCATCTTTCCTCGGTATTGAAGACTCTCATAATACTCCTTTTAAGTCTGGATCAGCTTGGAACCTTTTTATCCTTTGCACTTCCAATGCTGGGAACCAATCTTCTGAGACCTTTTCACATGGACATCTGGTTGGCATCACCTGCTCTGGACACACTGACCTCTTCATCAAAATGCCTTGTTCACTGATACTGACGCATTCACCTTCAGTAAGTGTCTCTGGTTGAGTGTCTGGAGTCCCTTCCACAGAAGCGAGGTCGACTTTTCCTGGGGGTGGTTTCTTCTACAGCTCTGTTTACGTTTGGTCACTTCCAGTATTGTCACTGTTCATTTCCTTGCTGCACTTTCATTTTCATGGGATCATTTCTTCCTTTGATTATCCACTTTTTTACATAATGTCATACGAATGTATCAGTGGGGCACCAGGAAACAAGACAATTACATGTCGCACTATCTGTGTGTGAGCGGAGTAACAGATGCACAGTGGCCAATCACCAATGGATTTTGAAGAAAGCGATATGATTGATTTCTGATCCTGATGTGAATGTTTAATTTATTTAGTGGTAAGTGAAATGAAAAACTAGCAGTGAACTTTGCATGCGTGTGTGTGTATATGCAATTATTCACAATTATCATATCCAGGTAACTGAATTTTGATTTGTGTTGTTGGAAGACTGATGTTATTTAACTAAACTATGATGTCTGAACTCATGTATATCAGAACCATGCAGAGTGAGGACTGTCAGCACTTCAAAGGCAAAGTAATAAAGTAGCGTGTTGCTGTGGGGAGAACAGACAGAGCAATGGAGAGAGAATAGAGAATGTAAGGACTTCTACAAGTTAAACATAGCAAGAGGGCAGGAAGCATTCCTTTAGTGGATGGAGAAGTAAACTGGTTCTCTTCATGAGAAACATACAACTGGATACATCCTTTAGCAAAAAAAGATAGAACCTAAAAAGACTACATTTTTAAACAGTCAGAGCAAACTACAAAGTGAACTGAAGAAAATATAAAGAATATTTTTATAAATGTGAAGTTAGAGAAATAATTATTTTTAAAGTCCACTTTTGTTTTTCCTCATCCTTTCCATTAAATTATTTACCTGACTATGTGAAATGTTAACATGATTCTAAAACAAAATCTGTACAAAATCTTTTCTGAGACTGTCCGTGTGAATCCCTTCTACTGCATCTCCATCACTTCCGTCCTTCTCCATTTTGTTCTTCACAAACATTAAAGAAAGTGTAAAGCATATCACAAACTGAGACGGAACATCCAGAGGATAGGTGATTGGCATTCATAATGCAATGTTAGAAATAAATATGAAAAAGCCAGTTAAACTAGTAGAAAAAAGGCATTTATTTGAAGGCAAAAATTGAATACCCAATAAACATATATAAAGGGTCTGAAAATCTTCAGAACATTTAGATTATTCACATACCACAACATCTTTACAAAATTTTTACAATTTTAAGTAAAACATTGATGTTTAGTGAGTACATGGAATCATGGAAATACAGTGTTTTTGTTGTTGTTGTTGTTGTGTAAATGTACACATTGGAAAACATCTTCTATTTCCCATCATCTACTAAAGCTGAAAGTGCGCACCATGTTAGAGAGAAATTCCATTGTTCCTAAGAATGGTAAACCCAAAATTCAGAATAGTGGTTACTTCTGAAGCTGCATGCAACGAATAAGGCAAATGATATCTTGAAGTTCAGGGACGCAATCTCTCATAAACTGGCTAGTACATACACTGGTGGCATTAATTGTGCAAGGCAGAACAAATTTCCCAAAATGCCCACCCCCTAACCCCAGGAACCTGTGAATACTTTATGTAACAGGATCAAAGGGGCTTCTCAGAAATAATTGAGGTGAAGGGTTTCAAAATAAGTGTCCTGTGTTATCTCAATGAACCAAATCTAATCACATGAGCCCTTAAAAGTAGAATTTTTTTCTCCAGCTGGACTTAAATCTATGTGGCAAGGGAAAAATTCAGAACGTGAATGGGTTAAATTCAAAACGCGAATGGGCCTCCACCTACCTGAGCTGGAGGGGCCGCATGGAAAGCAGGAGAAGGGATGCAGACAGTCTCCGGAGCAAAGAGAAATCCTTGGCTGACAGCCTGTAAGAAAATGTAGACCTCTGCCCTACTTTCCTAAGGAACTAAATTTGGCCAGACAACTGAATGAGATTGGCAGCCGACTCATCCCCAGAGCCTTCGGAAAGGAACACAGTTCAGCCAATGCCATAATTTTGACCTTGTGAGATGTTAAGCAGCGGAACCAACTGAGATATGCTGTAATAACATTTTTGACCTACAGAACTATGAGGTAAGACATGAGTACTGTTCCAGCCATTAAATGTATGCCAATTTGTTAAGGCAGCAATAAAAACCAGACATACTAGTATTTGTATGTTGCACATATAAACAATTATTATATTGTGGCCGCTGTTTTGTGTAACAAAAAAATTAGTAAAACCAAACTTGTAAAATGTTAATTTTCCTTATATATTTTTGTGTCAGCTCAAAAATTAGAATTCCAGTTTTCTATTATAGAATTTAAAAATAAGCACGTTAAATATTAATATTAGTGATAAGTCAAATTTGTGCTCCAAGGAAAGTCAAGTATGGCTACAGAATTAAAATATCCTTTGCAGTAATTCACAGGTTCTCGTCCACTTCATGTGATTTTTGTACTATCAATGCCTTTGTTACAAAGAAAAAAGTGAGTGTAAATGTGATGTTTCTGAGTCCAACTTAAATGCACTTTGGCTCAAGCGATGCTAGTTATCCTTACTTGCTAAATGTATTGGCGATATAGTTTTTCTCTTTTGTATGGTTTTACTGTGTATACACTGAAATAGTTTAAGTCAGGGTTGGCGAACCATGGCCCATGAGTCAAAAATTCCATTCACTTACTTATTGTGTATGTCTGCTTTCATGCCACACTAGATAGTTGGACACGTGAAACAGAAACTACATAGTCCATCAATGAATCCTAAATTATTTGTTATTCGGGTCTTTACATAAAAGTTGGCCAACCCCTTATTTAAGGAAACATATAAATAACATTTTCATGATATCTTTGTGGTGTAAATTCTACCAAAGACCGATTAGTGAAATCAATTATATACAAAAATAACACTTCCCTATGTTTCTCTACCTCTGATTCTATTTTGTTGGTTATTTTGTTCACTAGATTCCATATATAAGGGAGATCATATAGAGATATGGAACGGACTGACAGGTGTAAGAGGGACGGTGGGAGGTGGCGGCTGGTTGAAAGAAGGGGAAGGGATTAACCAGGAAACATATGCACGATCCATGGACATGGACAACAGTGTGGGGATGGCCTGAGGGAGTGGGGGGCACTGGGTAGGGGGAAGCAAAGAGGGAAAAATTGAAACAACTGTAATAGCATAAAAAATAAAATATTTTTGAAAATATTAAAAAAATAACACAACCTATTGTTCCTTTTTTATTCTTTAATTCTAATTGACAAACATTATTATGTAGTTAAGTAATACTCCATTATGTATGTCGGTCTGTATATCTATATGTAGATATATTCCTATGTAGATATCTATGTATCTCACCTTCTTTACCCATTTATCTGTCAATGGACACCTAGGTAGCTTCATTTCTGGCTATTGTAAATATGCTGCAATAAACATAGGAGTGTATATGAACTTTTGAATTACTATTTCAATTTCTTTTGATAAATGCCCAGAAGTAGAATTCTGGGTCATATGGTAATTTTATTGAATGTTTTAATATTTTTATTTTGAAGAATCTTCATACTGTTTTCCATAGTGGTTGGACCAGTTTACAATCTCACCAAGTGTGCATGATGGTTACTTTTTCTCCACATGCTCACTAACACAGCACTTACTCTTTGCTGCCTATTTTTTATAATAGCCATTCCAAAGGTCTGAGGTGATATCTCAGTGTGGCTTTGATTTGCATCTGCCTGATGATTAGTAATATTGAGCATCTTTTCATGTGTCCATCAGCCATCTGTATGTTCTCCTTGAAAAACACATACTTATAAAATACATCCACACATTTGTTAAATGAGCTTGTTTAATTTAGAGAGATAGCCTATCAAAGAAAGCATATGGAATAAAAAATGTGAAAATGTATATAAGAATATATCCAAGTACCTAGAAAGTATTCCACAAAGGTAGACATGGCCTAGAATTTCCTTTTTCTTCATATTTCAGCCATGTAAGACCAATTCTCTCCCCACCATGCTGCCTTGTTTTTCAAACAAATTACTAGTCCTTCATTTGTTTCATTAGTAGCTATTTCAATTACAGATAAGGATGACTAGTTTTCCACCATAAAACAAATTCAGGAGTGGAAACAATTAAAAGTTAACAAATATATATGTTTATCCTTTAAGGTAGGAAACAAAAAAAAATCTTGTTGCTTATTTTTGTGCATAGAATTGTTATAATTTGAAGTCATGAATTGACTTCTCTGGAGTGGAAAAAAAAAGTGAAGGTTGAAATTGGACCCTATTTTAAGAGAAGTATAATTAGATAAAGTTAATGTCCCAAGCAAGATCTATATGTTCTATTTCTAATTCCCAATCTTCGCAGAGCTTCTAAATCTTTTCTGACTCTTGGCATAGATTTAATCATCACTCTCCCTGCAAGTGATTTAAAATGAATTCATTATGTGACTTATTTTTACAAGAGTTGAACAAGGGAAGCCTCTAAGACTTAGAATGTGTAAGACTTATAGTATGTGTAATCAGAATTTTATTTATACAGTTTTTCAAGGGTTATCAGCATTTGGAGAAATGCATTTAAATAAAATATGTATTATTATGCCCTAATGAGTTTTATCATGCCCTATGTTTTCTCTGCTGAAAGTGAATAAATATATAGAATGATTGATTTTTCTTTTCTAAAAAGGAACACTAATTTGTAATACAGTCTTTAAATATGCAGCCCTGAAATGGTCCCTTAATTCTCCACTGGAGAGGCAGATAAGGTCATGGGCATATGTAAGCAGGGATCATTGTTGGTGTAATTAAAATAATGGTTTCAAAAGTTTGTGATGAGGCCGGATATGATTTGATGGGAGAAGAAGGTGATTAGAACATTCTACTCTGGAAAGCTCGAGTGTAAATTGTATTTTCTTCCTTCTTAAAATTGTGACTTAGTGTTTTGTACTTATATGAGGTTAAAATAGAAGCATTTTCATATTTAGGAACAAAGTGTCTTTGCAAAAAAAATATTTAAAAAGGAGTAAGCTAAGGTGGAAAGGAGCAGTAAGAGTCTATTATTAGTTCACTATGCAGACACACCAAGCAAGATGCCAGGCACTGCCACTTCTTGGAACAGATCATCTGCAACAATCTGCAGTGCACCACTTGCAGCCTATACATTGAGTCATCTGTGGCAAATAAAGCTGCATGTTCTCGTAGCAGTTTATCAGGTCTTGGCTAAAGGAAGTTAGCATCTACCAAACAGAAAATCTGGAACCAGTCCTGGTTGAGGTCTTGTATTCATTGCTGGAGAAGTATTATAATAACTTCCTGGAAAAGGACAGTTGAATTGACAATTATGCATATGTGCCTAAGATAACTGGATCAAATAAAACAGTGGAATCACTCTGAATCCAAATGTCTTAATCTGTAAAATAGGGAAACATTTTTTTTTTATTTCAAGAGGATATTGTAAGGATTGAATTACAATGTTTAAATTGCCAATGTTTAAATTGTATGCTTCCATGCTATTTAAAACTTTCTGAACTAGACATTTTTTTTTGAGGCATATGTACTATAGATTTTCCTAAATGCTAACTACTAAAATAGTTTCATCTGCTATTTCCAAATAAACTCAATTTCTGGTAACCCAAAAAATAAGATATAATGGTGATTAATCCACAATCCATCTTAATATCACATCAATGTCTACTTCCTATGGGCTTTGACTCAAATTTTGGGGGATATGTCATATAAAAAATCTATGATTTATGCTATATAGATTTTATTATTATCATCACTCTTTGATAATGTCACTGTCCTGAGGGTTTTCACTGACCTGGTTTTTATTTGGCTCTCATGATACAATTAATCCCAATGTCAATTTAGAGAAAAAATATAAAATTTGCTTTTAAGTGCCCTCAACCTATGACAGAAGGTTTAAGACAATATTTTTTTGTAAATGTTGCTCTTTTTATAGAAATAGTCTATGACCTTTGAAAATTATGTTTTCATGAAAAATTGTCTTTAAAATTAAGAAAAACATATTATTCATCTTAATTTTTGATGGGATTTTTTAAAAGTAAAAAACAACTTATTTTTTGGCATGAATGCACTGACTATTTTTAAATGATTTGGTTATAATTCTAAAGTTAATGATTTATTGTGGATTTATTTTACATTTTAATTTTTAGTAGTAACTGTCAAATGGTAACAGAGTTGTAGATCCATCATCTCTTTCTTGTTTATAAAATTGTGTGACAGCAAAATAATTTGCGGCTTTCCTTTATATTATGGAAAATATCTATTATCTCCTTTTGTGGAGGAAATTAAATAGTGCTTTAGCCTGGTTTAATACCAAGTTCATTTGTATCCCTGTCATTCTCTTTAAATAATTTTTACATAAAATAATTAAAATATTATTCAATAATCTTTATAAAACAATAGCTATATAAAGTATATACATTTAAAATACTATCACTGTGCAACTACAGAATCCTGATTTTTCAGTTCTGAGTGCTTTCTCAATATACTATGTTAGGTAATATAATCCAAAAATAGAAATTACATTTAGAATTTAAGATTAAAATGACAATCTGCCTCAGAATACCATCCTACCTGAAAATAAATTACATGTTACATGGCTACGTTCCCACTGAATCACTTACTCATTTATTCCTCAAACATTCATTGTGAAGCATCCTTTGCGAGGCAAACCCCTGAGCAATGGAAACAACGATGTGCACAAGGTAAAAATGAAACGGCTTCTCCGTTCAAGGAGGTGATTTCTGGAGGCGATGAAAGAAACCTGACAATGTTTAATGAATAAGATACTTTAAGAAAGAGAGAAATGCTGTAACAAAATTGAATAAGATGACGTGACTACAGACGTGAAAAGTGCTTTAGATATTATTGTCAGGAAATGTCTCCATTAAAAAAAAATATTCTACTTGCTAAATCCTGAACACGAAAAGTAGTTAGGTTCATATGATGTCAATGTAAACCAGAAAGAAGGTAAAGCAAGTTCACGTGAGAATGCCTACACTAAATGTATAGAAGAGCAAGATATTCACGTAGAGTTGAATGAACTGAGCAAGGCAAACATGGGTAGAAGGACCTCAAAGAGGCAGACCTGCAGTTCCATACTGTCGAGAACAAGGAGCGCCCTGCCTGGTGTGGCTAGTTAATTGGACGTCATTCTGAAAAGTAAAAGGTCGGCGATTATTCACAGACAGGGCACACACCTGGATTGCGGGTTCAGTCCCATTCTGGGCATGCTCAAGAGGCAACCAATCGATGTGTGTCTCCCTTTCTTTCTCCCTCCCTTCCTCTCTCTCTAAAAATAAATAAATAAAATTGAAAAATAAAAGAAAGAAAGAAAGAAAAAGGAGTGTGGATCTTATTACAAGATAAATTAGATATTAGATGAGGAATAAGAGACACTGGATAGATTTAAGAAGTGACATTATGTGGCTTATATACACATAATATATCAATGCTGTCTGCGTAAAGGATAGTCCACAGGAAAAAAATAGATAACAGGAAGCAGAGAGTTCAGTTGTGAAGCTATTGTAGCATCATAGTTAACTATGCATTCTATTAGACAGTGTTTACACTGAAAGTAAATGCTCATACATTCTTTTATTAATTAGGTCTAACATGTTTAGTAATATTATACTTGGTCAAAGCAAGTGCTAGGCATTGAGAGCACAAAAATAAACTAGACATGGTCTCTACAGTAGACGGAGGGAGGGCATCTAATATTACAGAGAAAGTCCAATACATAGAAGTGTGCGCCAAGGCCTCAACTGCACGAAGAAAGAAAGGTCTGGAGCTGGCTTTGACTGGGTGGATTTCCTGAAGGGTGTTCACCAGAGTAAGCACAGTGCTGAGTCTGTAGAGTTAGTGTCATGTCACTAATTATGAAAGCCATCAGTCACCGCCTGCACAGTAAGGAGGTGCTATCCACTATGAGTGAATGAAGAAGGTCAGGGTCTCCCCAAATTTCATTACTTTTAGTTACATAAAAAAGTTATGGTACTTCTTTTGAGAAGAATTCTCTTTTTCATGAGATTCTATATTCAGAATTTGCCATAAAGCTAATGAGGTTAGAGCTTCATAGCTCCTTATTGAATAGGTCACTTCAAAGACCTTGAGCAGTGTGTTCACTTTGTTTTATATCATACTTTTGTAAAACTTGTAAAATTAAGAGGATATCTGTTTTACTCTGCCCTGCTCCTGCATTGGACTTAGTCTGCCGTTCATTAGCATAAGTGCATTTGCAGGTATTTTTGTTATAAATATACAGTGAAGGGGAGAAGGGAGCACATTTAACATGATTTTCATGAGACATGTTCAAACAGTTACCATCCTATCCACTCATAATTATTACTAGAATTCTTAGTTTGGAAATGGCTTCTAGGAATCAAGATAAAGTAGTTCCAGATACATGTATTCATGAACTTTCCAATTCATTCCAGAATTATTTACTGAGTACCTATCATGGGTCAGGAATGGTGTTGGGAACAGGGAATATAATGAAGAACAAGAGGCATACCCCCATAGTGACATTTTTACTCCATTTTTTTTTTATAATAGTATCTGTGCTTACTCTGCTATGCATTTGTGAACTTTTCTTCCTATTCTCACTCTGGTGGCACTGACAACTTTCTTGGCATCGTGAGCTAAGTTTAGGCTTGAAGGATATGTTCACTATTTGCCTATAGTCTATAGCAGGCAACAAAGCAAGCATGTAGATATGAAGAATAAAAGAGCTTTCAAAGAATTATCTCTTCATTATATCTATAGAAAATACCTCAAATTACTTTTATAAAAACTGTGCTCAAGGATTATTCACACAAATAACGTACAGGAAAATGTTATAGAGGTGTCAGGGAGTAAATTATAGAGTATAGTGGCATTTTCTCAGGATTTGGTAATATTTGTGGTAATTTCCAGTTTGATTAGCATTGCAATTTATTGCATTTTTCCTCATTCTAAAGAAATATCAATGTGTATATCCAATATTATTTATAATATGCACCTTTTATTTATGTTACATAAGCTTCAAGGCCCGCAAAACCTGAATCTACCCATGGCTATATTAATGTAGGATTTAAATGGCATCTCACTCATAGTTTCTCAACTACAGCTCTTTCAAATGCATATTATGCACCCGCATTTTGCATCTGAGCATGGAATCAAGGCTTTGATATTGAAAGACATTTATCCCCCAGGGTCATTCACGGGAATTGATTATCTTCCCACTCAAAACCCAGTACTCCCACATATACAAAAAATTTCCCTATTCATACTATGAAAAAAGGCAAAACCGGTTTGCTAAATTTTGCAAAGCTGAGCTATTTATTTTTTTCAAACACATTCTTACATAATGATGAAAATGTTTTTATACGTTATTACCTTGACTCTTCAACATATTTCTGACAGAATGCGTAATGGACTTATTATAGCTTGTTTAATGACTTGTCTAATGTCATGGGTATGCTTAATTTTGACTAGAATCTTAGTGTAACTTAAAAAAAATCTTATACAGAATTCTTTCACAAGCTGATCATATGCTCCTTGAGAAGAAGAAAGACAATGTATACCCAAACAATTTTCAAGCATTTGCCAGTATGTAATTAAAATTATCAACAAAACTGCAGTAAGTTATTTTTCTAATAATTTGACACTGTATCTTTGTATTTCTAAAGTAAGATTTTAATGTTTTTAACCACAGAAGGTGGGAGTGAGGATTAAGCCAGTGAACTGGAAAATCAAAAAGCTCATTGTACATTCAACTATATTTCCTAGACAAGACTTTATGAGCAACTTGTTCTAGTAAAATCCAAAATAAAACGA